>JARQOD010000003.1:601967836-601988610 GCA_033576555.1 Oophaga sylvatica | reverse complement strand
ATTGAACCCCGGTCGGTGAAAAGTCACAAGTCTCCTGCAACAGGCCCCTCCCCGGGTGTCCTTCTGGGAGGTGAGCCTCCACGCCCCGCCGGGTCCAAAGATTCTAAAAAAAGTCCAGGCTCCTTTAAGCCCCAACCCCCTTTCAATTTAAAGCCCGTACTGTCCCCTTTACCCCGGGGGCCCCGGGGTTTCCTTTTATCCTTTCTCTCCGTCCTATCTCCCCCGGTCCTTCTCCCCCTGACTTTTGGCGAATTTTTTTGGGGATTCTCCTGCTCCTTTGTCGCTCTGTTCCCCTCCCAACTCCCCACTCTTCCTCCTGACCCCCGGTTAAAATTCCCCTCCACCGCTGCTCCATGTCTCCACCACTCCATGAGCTTACAGTGTCCGGGTTTGCGGCAGCTCCCTGCCCCCCCCAGCCCTGGCACGTCCCCTGGGGAGGAAGCAGACGGCTCTAAATCAGTGACAGTCGGGGCCGGTACAGGGGGTAGTGCCGGTGCCTGCGCGGCCTCCCCATGAGGAGGGTGTCGCTTCTTCTTCTCACGCGGGGGCGACGGGGATCGGGGGTGCTGTGACGGGTTTGGGGTTTTTTGCGGAACGGGGTGCCTCCACTGGGGCCCATCAACCCCGGATCACATTGAAGGACTCCTCTACTAGAACGGGTGCCTCCCCTTCCGGTACGACATTCGGGTAAGGGGGGATTGGCGCCGCCCCCCAAGTTTTTTTTTTGGGCCGCCAGTGACCCATCCTGGCGCCCTCAACCCGGCCGGGCCAGGCCTCTTAGGGTATCCCCCGCTTCTTGCGCGAGGGGGGTTTCCAGGGGGGGCCCAAAAGGGGTCGTGGGATCGGGCGCCCTTTCCCTGGGGGGGGGGCTTGACTGTCCATCCCTTTCCCACTTCTGCTCGTCGTGTCCATTAGCCATCTCTGCCAAGTCACATGTGTCATTAGCATCTGGAGAGGGCCCCTCTTTTGTAGGGAGGCGGGACCTTCGTGTTAGTTTCCGCACACTGAGGAGGATGAGGAGGCGGAACTGAAGAGCTGTGGGGCACGATCTTACATTGCAGTACCATTTACAGTGGTCGGCCATCGTTTTCACGCCACTGAGTGACACCCACGAAGAGCACGCCCTTCTTCTTCACCAGTGCCTCGTCGTGACGCAGATATGGCGGAAAAATGCAAATACATTCTCTGATGATTTTAGCAATTCTCAAGCACAAAACCAGTGCAATTCAGGCACACAGGACTCGCTTATAGCGAGCTACAGAATCCTGTTCGTGACGCCCAAGTTGAGTCGCACAGAGCCAGAGTTTTCGGGTACTCGGCACCGAGCCCGTCGACTTCTATGGGGTATGTCACGTCTTTACCCGGCAATTGAATTAGAGTCGATTTTACTATGTAGAAGTGTATAAACTATAAATATATGTATATATATATGTCACAATGACATGTATATATATATATATGTATTCTATGTGTGTATATTTTGTGTTTACAACGAAAGAAAGGGTTTTTTTTTGTTGCGATATTTTGTTCCCATAGACTTACATGGGACTTCCGTATCGAAATCGGATATCGACGATATTTAGTGCTATCGGCGATACAATTTCGATACAATATTTTTAGATATCGAGCAATATCGCTCAACACTAGTTGGGAGCGGGAAGCAGAGCGACAAAGGGAGCAGTGAGAATCCCAAAAACTTCGCCAACGTCAGCTGGAGAAGGACCGGGCAGATAAGGACCGGATGAGAAAGGATAAAGGAACCCTGAGTGAGCCGCGGCGTAAGGTGCAGTACGGAGCTTTAAATTGAAAGTGGTTGGGGCTTCATCAAGGAGCCTGGACTTTATTTAGAAGTCTTTGTGACCCGGCGGACGTGGAGGTTCACCTCCCAGAAGGACACCCGGGAGGGACCTGTTGCCAGGAGACTTGGTGACTTACACCCGACACTGGGTTACAATGGGTGGTACGCCCTAAATGTTACCAGGTGCGACCCCTACTCCCCAGTGTGTCAGGAACCTGTGAGACCCTCGGAGCCTTCAGCCTCCCACATCCAGGCCTCTGCAAAAGTGCCCACCCCACGCCGTAAATCTCCCCAGCCTCCCTCAGTGGTCTCCTCAGCAGCCCCAGCTATGGACATGATAAGTATAGCTGGCCCGTACCCGGCGCCTGTTAGGCACCCTGGGGTTCGTTCAGTCCGGGACATAGGGCTCCAGACCCGGAGGGAGATGAAAGAGGTGGCCACACAGACCCAGATAGCGGGTCACGACGTCACTGTACAGGCCACACGACGTCATCAGGTCCTGGTGGTCCTTGGTGCCTCGGATGTTTGGCAATCTCAAGAAGAGTACCAGGTGGTACCTGGAAGAGGCCAGCCAAAGAAGTCTAAATAACCCGAACAGGGTCCCTGTATGTAAATAGTTAAATTGTTTATGTACCCGGACGGGTGAATGTTCCTAAAAAAGTTTTTTAATTTAATAAAAAAAACAAAACACAGTTTTCATTACTTTTATTACAGTCTCATCCTGCGACGCCATCGATCTCCTGTAAAAAAAAAATGAAAAAAAAAAAAAAAAAAAGTATACCACCTGACCGACGCAGTCCATAGTAACGAGTGTCCCACGACGATCCAGCTCTGCTACATCAGAATGACAGGCAGAGCCTGTCATCCCGGCGCAGCACAGCTGATTACCTGCTTCCCCCGGCGGTGACGTCATCGGACTGACTGCTTTACGGCCGGGATTACCCTGCAGTCACTGCAGTTATACGCGAAAAACTGCATGTGACCGCCAGGGAGAAGATAATGGCGGCCATCAAGCAGTCCAGGACGTGACCGCCGGAGATCTTCTGCCAGGTAAGTGCCGCTGACTCCTGACAGACCCGACCGACGGACACTCACAGTGACAGTGACAAATCCGATTCCGGTATTCGATAAGACGAAAATATCGAAACGAATTATCGAAAGGCCGATAGAGCTAATATCGGCCGATAGCCGATATTTGCATTATCGTATCGCTCAACACTAATTTTGATAGTTATTGTTTTTATCCTGCTGTTTTTCATTTTTTTGGTTGTGAATCAATACCTAAGGTGTTGGGGGGGACAGAAATTCAATGAACAACTCAGGTAGCTAGCACCTTTTAGCTTGTATTTCTCTGCAAGATGTTTTGCTGATCTAAAAACGGCCTCTACATCTCGCAGAAGACAGTGATCACATGATCCTAATATTTTTGGGTACATCTGTGGAAAATTTACTGTGAAGACTCAGAGGCGCAACATTACTGACTTTGTTAAGAGGGTGTATTGTGCGTACTTCAGAGTCAAACTTGGAGACCAAGACAAGCATTGTTCTCCTCACAAAAGTGTGCAAAACCTGTATTGAGAGCTTGAGATCATGGTCTCAAGGAAAGAATGCTAAACTTCAGTTTGGAGTTCCTATGGTTTGAAGAGAACCAAGCAATCATTCAGAAGACTGCTATTTCTGCCTTGTCGATGTAAAAGGTTTGAATAAGAAAAACAAGCAATATTTCCAATACCCGAGTATCCCTTCAGCTATTCGACCAGTTGCCCATAGTGAAGACATACCGGTTCCAAAATTAACTGCGCTTCCAGAAAACGTTGACACAGATCTCTCCTCACATTGTTATACTGATGAAAAAGACAGTCCAGATATTTTTCAGCCATGTCATGAAGATAGTGACAAAGCAATTCTGTTTACTCTGTCTGCTTTGAATGATCTGGCTAGAGATCTTTATCTACCAAAAGAGTGTGCTGAACTATTGGCTTCAAGAAGACTACAAGAGAATTGAATGTTGAAACCCGGTACAAGTGTCTCATTTTATCATAACAGGGAAGCAAAACTGCGTAAGTAGTTTCATTCAGATGGCCAGCTTGTCTATTGTACTGATTTTGAAGGGCTTCTTCTCTTTATGGGACTTCCAGCATATGATTCAAGGGATTGGAGGCTTTTTATGGATAGTTCCAAAAGAAGTTTAAAATGTGTTCTGTTACATAATGGAAATAAGTATGGCTCTGTACCAATAGGTCATTCTGTAAAACGTAAAGAAGAATATAAAACCATCAAGATTGTTCTAGAGAGGTTACAATATAATGTTCATGGGTGGTTAATTTGTATTGATTTTACAATGGTTAACTTTCTTTTGGGTCTGCAAGGAGGGTACAAAAAACACCCTTGTTTTCTGCGCTACTGGGACAGTTGAGCTACAGCAGAGCATTGGTTGAAAAATGAATGGCCTCAGCGACAGAGTTTGGCATCTGGCGATAAGAATGTCATCCATGATCCTCTAGTGGATAGGAAGAACATTGTCTTTCCTCCCTTGCACATAAAATTTGGATTGATGAAGCAGTTTATCAAAGCTCTCAATGACTGTGGAGAATGCTTTAACTATACTGTATATGTTCAACTTTTCCTGTTCTTATTGAAGAGAAGAAAAAGGCTGGAATATTTGATGGACCTCAAATAAGAACACTTCTGAGAGACCCAAATTTATCACATCAATGAATGAGACAGAAGAAAGAGCTTGGAATGCATTTTGAAATGTGGTGCAGAATTTTCTAGGGAATAAGAAAGCAGACAACCATGAAGACATTGTGGAAGAGCTACTAATGAGCCTGCAAAATCTTGGATGCAGAAGGAGTATCAAGATTCATTATTTACACAGCCATTTTGACTTTTTTCCAGAGCACCTTGGGGATGTGAGCGAGGAACAAGGGGAGCGTTTTCATCAGGACATTAAAACAATGGAAGAACGGTATCAAGGCTGGTGGGACTCACACATGATGGCTAACTATTGCAGGAGCTTGATGAGAGACAACCCAGAAGCTGTACATCACAGATCAGCCAAGAAAGAAAGTTCAAATAACTGCCATTTGCCATTCATCTGTGTGCCATATATATTGTTTTTTATATTTGGTATTTGAAATCTGTAAGTATATTTGATTTGCTGTACATAGACTTTGTAATCTTTGATATTCCTTCATTAAAAATATACAAAATGTAGTACCAAAAATCATGTGTTTTTATCATAAAACATTCGATAGTCGTAATTTTCATCAAAAATGGAAAATATCTATAAATTCTGATGTGATAGCCAAACACAGAGTTCATATTCGTAATCAGCAGGGAAAATTGAGTTAAAATATGTTTTAAAACCTTTTGCCTGAAAAATTGCGTTGAACAGTGATTATTTTCAGGCTAGGCCTAGCAGTCACCAGCCAAATCACATACCAGCTGCAGCAGGCCATGTTTGGCCATCGTGTCCAATGGCCCCCACTTTCAGGCTCCTTTTCCTTTTTGGCAATGATCCAGCTGCCATGTTTGATCCTTCAACCTAGTATGGCCCATCAGCCGGTAATCCTTAGACTTTCTAAACGCAACGTGGCAACAGGTTTCTCACACAATTCTTTAGGTATATACAAAAGTGTGGTCAGGGTTTCAAGAACATTTATGGGTACAGTTTAAAAAATAAACATTTTATTCTTAAAACACAGACTGTCACGCTGTCTAATGATATGAATACAATGTCAGTAAATTATTTATACAGGAACCACACTCTATACAACATATAGTTTAGCAACATCAGAATGTAAGTATAAAATAGATTTACCTGACACAATCTCTGCAGAACTTAGGGTTAATCTTGAGGACTAGATGTGCAGAAACGATATAGTTGAACTCAGGGTTAATCTTGAGGATTTGATGAGCTGTAACAGGAAAGAGGAGGACCGGGGTCTAACCTGACCCTGCACTGGGGTCCTAACTAATCCCTTACCTTGGAGGTACTGATAATGGTTCAGAGGTCCAAGTCTCCAGCCTAACCCTGTCTCCTGTCAGACCCTGAACCCTGTAATCAGTCCTAAGAAGGATCCTGATTACCACCAAAGGGATATGGGCTGATCTCAGCTAAATACACAGATTAGACATATAAGACAGACAGGATAGCACTCACTTGCATACACACTCAAACACCGAAGGAACATAAATGGTCTGGGGAATAAACTCTAAGCAAGTTGAGCTTAAAACAGCTAAGGAGCTCTCAACTTAAGTCTATACAGATTCATTCCTATCTGTGGTCTGCATGAAGGATTTCACTGGCAACTCCCAAAGCAGACAACCAGGAATTTAAAGGAAACCAATCAACAAATAATCAATTGCAGCCGGGAGAAACTGCACCCAGTCCCAGCACCGAGCACAGACAGAATTAACTCCCTAGCTGCCAAACACAAAGAAACAGCAACTCAGCTGTGAGAAGTCAAAATGTGCAACCGCGACGATCTTCGTGGTAATGCACACATGACAGTACCCCCCCTTCTACGAGGGGCCTCCGGACCCTCAGGGCCAGGCCTGCCCGGTGAGTTCTGTGGAAGGTCCGAACCAAACGATCTGCGTTAACATCAGACGCAGGGACCCACGCCTCTCCTCCGGACCATACCCCTTCCAATGCACCAAGTACTGAAGGGACCGGCGATTCAGACGAGAGTCAATGATTTTGGTACTTGAAATTCCAAATTACCATTGACCAACACTGGAGGAGGAGGTAGAGGTGACGGTATGACTGGTGCCACATACCTTTTAAGTAATGACTTGTGGAACACATTATGAATTTTAAACGTAGAAGGGAGTTCCAGACGAAATGCCACAGGATTAATTATGGAACTGATCCTGTACGGCCCGATGAATCTGGGACCCAGTTTCCAGGAGGGCACTTTAAGTTTTATATTCCTGGTAGACAACCATACCAGATCGTTCACATTCAGATCTGGACCAGAAACTCTCCTCCTATCAGCCATACGTTTGTAACGGTTCCCCATCGTACTCAAATTATTCAATACACCTCGCCACACAGAAGCAAGTGACGACGAGAAACGCTCCTCCTCAGGAACCCCAGAAGGACCCCCCCCATTGAAAGTACAAAACTGGGGATGAAAACCATATGCCCCAAAAAACGGGGACTTACCAGTGGACTCGCTCCGCCTGTTGTTAAGAGCGAACTCTGCCAGAGGCAAGAAAGAAGACCAGTCCTCCTGGTTCTCCGATACAAAACACCGGAGATATGTCTCTAAACTCTGATTCAGACGCTCTGTCTGACCATTGGTCTGTGGATGAAAAGCCGAGGAAAACGACAATTGCATCCCCCGACGTAAACAAAATGCCTCCAAAATTTGGACACAAACTGAGACCCCCTATCTGACACCACATCAGAAGGCAACCCATGAAGTCTCACAATCTCCCTAATGAACACCTGCGCCAGAGTTTTAGCATTAGGGAGTGCAGGAAGAGCAACGAAATGTGCCATCTTACTGAACCTGTCAACAACCACCAGTATGACAGTATTCCCAGACGACGGAGGAAGGTCCGTAATGAAGTCCATAGATAAATGAGTCCATGGACGCTCCGGAAGTTTCAAGGGTAAAAGGGTCCCAGACGGACGGGTATGAGGAGTTTTAGAGCGAGCACAAACCCCACAGGACGCGACAAAAGTTATAACATCTTTATTAGCGTTAGGCCACCAAAATCGGCGGGAAAGGAGATCTAAAGTAGCCTTACTCCTTGGATGTCCTGCTAAAGCAGAATTATGATGTGCCTCAATAACCTTTTGTCTCAACTGATTCGGGACAAACAGTCTCCCTGGAGGTCCTGCAGGGGCGTCCCCCTGAGCCTCTAAAACCTCCTCCTCAAGCTCAGAACATACAGCCGACACTACCACCCCCTCCTGAAGGATAGGAATCGGGTCGTCCGTTTTTCCGGCCCCTGGGAAACTGCGAGACAAGGCATCAGCCTTTACATTCTTAGACCCCGGACGATAAGTGACGACAAAATTAAACCTGGTAAAAAACAACGACCATCGAGCTTGTCTGGAATTCAGACGCTTAGCGGATTCTAAATACAGCAGGTTCTTGTGATCAGTAATAATGGTGACCGGGTGGACTGCCCCCTCCAAAAATGACGCCATTCTTCAAAAGCCAATTTAATGGCCAAAAGTTCCCTATTGCCGATATCATAATTCCTTTCGGCGGACGACAATTTCTTAGAAAAAAAGCGCACGGATGCCATTTACCAGGGGACGGACCCTGGGACAATATAGCACCCACTCCTACGTCAGACGCGTCCACCTCCACAATGAACGGCTGAGATACATCTGGTTGTGAAGAACGGGTGCCGAAGCAAAACATCCCTTCAAAGAGGAAAAGGCTTGGCAAGCTTTGTCCGACCACTTAGAAAAATCCGTCCCTTTTCTCGTCATGTCAGTGAGAGGTTTGACGACAGACGAGAAATTACAGATAAATTTCCGGTAGTAATTAGCAAACCCCAAAAAACGCTGCAGAGCCTTAAGATCCCCTGGCTGATCCCATTCAAGCACTGCTCTCACCTTTTCAGGGTCCATCCGGAAACCGGAGGCTGACACCAAAAAAAACCCCAAAAAATGAAGTTCCTGTACGGCAAAAACACACTTCTCCAGTTTTGGCGTATAGTTTATTGTCTCGCAAGATCTGCAACACCTGTCTCACATGCTCCTGGTGAGACACAAGATCTGGCGAGTAAATTAAAATGTCATCCAAATATACGACCACAAACACCCCCACAAGGTGACGAAAAATGTCATTAACAAAATGTTGGAATACTGCTGGAGCAGTAGTCAGACCAAAAGGCATGACCAGGTTTTTCAAATTCCCCTCCGGCTGTTAACGCCGTTTTCCACTCATCCCCATCTTTTATCCTAATCAATTATACGCCCCCCTGAGATCCAATTTAGAGAACCATTTGGCGCCAACAATTTGATTGAAGAGATCAGGAATAAGAGGAAGTGGATACGGATCTCGAACAGTAATCCGATTAAGTTCGCGGAAATCCAAGCAAGGGTAGGCCTCCATCTTTTTCTTCACAAAGAAGAACCCCGCGGCCACTGGGAAGATGAAGGTCTAATATGCCCTTTGGCCAGACTTTCAGAAATATAATCTTTCATAGCCTGTCTTTCAGGACCAGAAAGATTATACAACCTAGCTTTAGGCAACTTAGCATCGGGAAGTAGATTAATAGAGCAGTCATACACGCGATGAGGAGGCAACTCCCGACACCCCTCCTCAGAGAAAAACATCCCCAAAATCCTCCAAAAAAGGAGGCAATGTACAGGCATGACCGCACTGATGACTGTGTTCATGCAGTTGCTTTGCAAAACTCACCCCATTGGCTTATCTCTCTGGACTCCCCAATTAATCACAGGGTTATGTTTAACCACCCAAGGAAGTCCCAACACAATGGTAGGTAGACCCTCCAACACATAACAAGATAATTGTTCCCTATGTATTGCCCCTACCCGAAGGTCAATGTTATGAACCTCATGAACAAAGCTACCTTGGCCAAGAGGCCTGGCGTCAATGGAGAAAATAGGGATCGTTTGACCAATACACTCAGATGCATACCTGAGCTTGAGCAAACTGAGCATCAACCAGATTAGCCCCAGAACCACTATCCAGAAGAACAGACAATCTCTTCACTCTATACCAACCACCACCCCACTGGTACAAGGAACTGAGAAGAACCGGCGGATGAAATACATACTCCCAGGTTGTCGTCCACCACACAACCTGGATTAGCAGTTTTCCGGCGACTTTTACTTAACAAAGAAAAAAACTAATTTACCGCACACTCCAAATGATTAATTTTGCAAAATTGATCAATTTATTATGGACAGCCAATTTCGTGAAGCAAAACAGGAATGCAAGTATAAAGCGACACTAATACACGTTTGGGTTCATCCAGAACCTTAGTCATGCAGTCGCTGTGAACAAAAAGAACCATATAAGTAACAAATAAAATGTACAATATAACATAAAGATTAAAAAAATAAAATAAAATAAAATACAATTCTCCAGTGAGTAGTCAATGTAGTCTGAAATATAAACATGGCAAAGAATTGCAGCTTATATATTAATAGGTCATTTAATCCAATGAGAATAAACATACATATAAGGTTTTTTTACCTCAGTCCAAGGAAGATTAGTGAATGGATTAGAGAGTGACAGGTGCCAAAAAATAGAGGATAAGTGTCCAAGTATATAGGATAGCTGCAAGCAATAGTAAATAATATTAAAAACATGCAAAATATAGTGTTTTAAAATAGCCATATCAATTGCCTGGTACCGTGTTTAATGTCTCTAGAGAAAGCCCAATAATAATCTGGAAAATATAGAAAATGCCTGATGGAGGACTGAATTGGTGATATCTTATAAAAGTGAGGCTCAATGGAGCTAAAAATACCTGGATTATAGAAGTTGAATAAATGCCCAGAGACAGAAAGACTCAAAATGGCCTGCAAGATGTGAAAACTGCGCTGTAACATGGTAACAGGACAGTTATATGGAAATGAACAGAGTAGGTTTCATATAAACCTAAGGAGCATACCTGGCAGTCAGTATCTTTCAACTATAAGCCTCAAGGTAATGGGGGGATTTCCCACCTGAGGGGAATAATTAGTCAGCAAAGCGTTATATAATGGTGACTTTAAATTGTCAAAATCCCTGCTTAGGGAAAGTTAGTCCTACCTGTGAGCGTGGGTATTGGCTTCAGCGGCGCTCCCGCGCCTTGCTGTGGCTGGACTGCGGGAGAAAGGTTGACTGGCGTTTGTTTAAAGCGCCAGACCGGGAAATAGTATTCCCGGACCGAAGTGACGTTACTCCCCCTGGTGACGCTTGCGACATGCGTAGTTACCCTAAATCTGCTCTTTTATCCTAATCTGCGGTAGACCTCTGTAACACCTCCTGGCTCATAAAGACCTTATGTCATAGGATTATATGGGCAAAATGGTTCCAAAAACTAGGCTATTCACTTGTATTGGGCAGATCTCTGCAACCCAAAGTAAGGTATTATAAAAATCAGAATAATATTTATACAAATTCCCAGTGAGAGGATTATGACAATAAGTAAAAAAAATTTAAAATAAAAATGAAAAATAAAATAAACAAGAATGGGACCAAGTAACAATCTAGTGGATTTATATTATAGATGTACTTTTTATATCGAATAATAGAATGTCGCAGTGATATTTAATGAACACTCTAATGAGTTTTTAACTAAAAAATAATATTGGACTATGGTTCAGGGACTGTTTGCAAACCCGGCAAAGGGGTCAACCACCTTGAAAGATGAATTATCGGGTCGTGAAAAAATTAGATATAATTTTAAAATAGGCTTTACGTAACCAATCAATATCCCATTTAGTCCTTAGGAGCCAGAGTATCCATTTATGGATCCGAAGGTTCCCTTTGTTTTAAAATTTAATATGATCACCCCCCCCTCCTTGGCGGGGGGAAAACTTCAATGACCGGGAATTTTATTGAGCTACAGAATGTCTAAAATTTTTTAAAATGGGCTGGTAATGGGGGCCAATTTTTCTGACAGCGGATGGTTGATTGTACTGGCATGCGGCTTTTGACGTGCGGGGGATTTCCCCAACGTAAGAAGGCCAACTAATCAACAGACATGATTTTCCCCAATAACATCCCCTTACGCCGTTTCTTATTTTCCAAAAAAACCAAAACACCCAAACCACCCGTAGCCTTTGAGCCTTACTGAGTGTTTTTGTCCCATTGAAAATTTCCGGGGGAAGATTTTAAAAACCCCTAAAAAAGACAAGACCTATCTGTTGACACGGGGGATTTCAAGGGGGGTTTTAAAAAATTGGGCCCCCCTACCCCCGACATACCTTGTCACTAGTTAAAAAGTCTTTATACATTTTTTCCCCAAAAAAGGGATTGAAGCAGTAAAAATTTTTCTTAATCATCTCCAATCAGCAGATTCGGTAAATATGTCGGGGACCTGTTTTATTTGGTTTACATAAAAAATTTTCCTTTTCGGTCCTTTTATGTACAAAAGGGGTAGAAAGGGGGCGAAAATGTTGCCCCCCCTATGCAAACGTTTCATAATTTTCTTTTGAGCAACAATGTCACACAAAGATTTATTTCTTGTATTACGGGGGTCCCCGCTACACGACGATATATTTTTGTAGGACTGGTCCCATTGAAACTTACTTGAATTTTTATTTTTCAAAATTTCATTTTTCCCCCCAAATTAAAATTTTTTCAACATCATAATTTTTTCAACCCTTTTTCGATACCAAGTATACGGGATCCACAAGGAAATCATAAAATGATCTCTATAAAAACCGACTGACAAGAACAATTTTTTCATTATCTAGTTGCCATCCCCCTTTTAAAATAGGAATAGCCCTACCTAATCTCAACTAAACAGAGTATCTGGGTTTGTTGATAAAGAGATATTGGGACAGATTAAACCATACCAGAGATTTAAGACAGGTTTTCCATAAATTTTATACAGGAAAAAAACCCTGCCATTCCCCCCCCACTCCTCAGCCCCCAAATTTTTTAAAAAGGGGGGGGTCCATTTGTGCCTCTCCATCCCTTAAGCCAAGGTTTACTCCATAAAAAAAACTTTGGCCTCTTTTTTAAAAAAGTTTCCCCAACTTTGGCCTTTGAACCCAGTTTATGTAAAAAAAAAGAGACCTAACATCAGAGATAAGCTGTTAAGCAACATTGGAGTATACCCCCCAAAAACCCAAAAAGGCTTCCCCCTCAAGACAGGTACTTCCCAGTTAAACTTGCAGCCTGTTCCAAAAAAACCCCTCAATCATTTTACCACCAAGGATGGAAAATTTTTCCAAAAGGGGCTTTTTTACTTGCTTAAAATTTTTGTAGTTACTTGGTAAAATTTCCCCTTGCGGCCTTCTTATTTGGGGAAAACTACCAGCAGTCAAAACCAAGCCGTCAAAATCAACCACCGCTGTCAAAAAATTTTGGCCCCTTACCAGCCTTTTTAAAAAATTTAGACTCTGTAGCTCAATTAAAATTCCCAGTCATTGAAGGTGTTCCCCCCCAAGGAGGGGGGGGTCATTAAATTATTAAAAAAAAGGGGAAACCTTTTGGATCCATAAACTGGATACCGGCTCCAAGGGCAAAATAGGGATATTTTTGGGTTTTCTGTAAAGCCTATTAATTATTCAAATTTTTTCACAGCCCCATAATTCACTTTCAAGGGGGTTTTACTCCTTGCCGGGTTTGGTAACTCCCGAACCATAGTCCAATATTTTTTTTTTTAGTTAAAAACCTTAGATGTGTTTTTGAATATCAATGCGACATTCTTTATTCGATAAAAAAGTCACTTTAAAAAAACATCCAAAAATTTTTACTTTTGGACCCCCTTTTTTGTTTATTTTTTTTTTTACTTTTAATTTTTTTCTTGTCAAACCTCTCACTGGGATTTTTAAAAAAATTTTTTCCGAGTTTAAAAACCTTTCTTTGGGTTGCAGAGTTGCCACCAAAACAAGTGAACTTCCTGCTTTTGGTAACCATTTGCCCTATAAACCTAGACATAAGGTCTTTTGAGCCAGGAGGTGTTACAGAGGGTTACAGAATAGGTAAACAGAGCCGATTTAGGTAACTAGCATGTCTGCAAGGTCCACGTGACGAACGTCACTTTCCCGGGCCGGGAATACACTTCCCGGCGGGCTTTTTAAAAAACGCCATAACCTGTCTCACCCAGTCCAGCCCAGCAAAGGCGGGGCGCGCGAAGCCAATTCCCACGCTCACCCGGGAACTAACTTTTCCCCAACAGGGATTTTGCAATTTAAAGTCCCATTAATAACGCTTTGTGACTAAATTTTTCCCCCCGGTGGGAAAAACCCCATTCCTCTGGGCTTTAGTTGAAAATACTGACTGCCCGGTATGCCCCTTGGATTTTATGAAACCTACCTTTTATTTTTCCCTAAACGTCCGTTACCATGTTACAGCGCGTTTTTTCCCTTGCAGGCCCCCTTGAGTCTTCTTCTTGGGCAAAATTTAATTTAATTCTTAATCCCGGTATTTATTTTTCCCATTGACCCACTTTTTAAGTATCACCATTCAGTCCCCTCAGGGTTTTTTTAATTTTCCGATTTTATTGAGGGTTTTTTTAAGACATTAAACACAGGGACCGGCAATTTTTAAGGTTTAAAAAAACTATAATTTGTGTTTTTAATATTATTTTCATTGCTTGCAGCTATCCTTTACTTGGAACTTATCCCATTTTTTGGACACCCTTTACTCTCTATATCCATTCACAATTTCCCCTTGGGCTGGGGTAAAAAAAACCCTTTTAGTATGTTTATTTTCATTGGATTAAAAAACCCATTATTTAAAACTGCAAAAATTTCCCCTTTTTTATTTTAGATACTTGACACCACTGGAGAATTGTATTTTTTTTTATTTTTTTTTTTTAATTTTTTATTTTAAATTTGTCATTTTTTTTTTTAAAATTTTTGGGGTTCTTTTTGTTCACGCAAATGCTGCCAAAGGGGTTTGGAGCCCCAAAACGGATATTATGTCGCTTTTATTTGGCTTTCCCCGTTTTGCTTCCAAAAGGGGTTTTTGCCCCAAAAAAATTTTACCCCTTTTGCAAATTTTTTTGGGGGTGGGGTAAATTAGTTTTTCTTTTTAAAACTGGAGTTTAGTCCTTTGTACCAGCACCCCCAACTATTTCAGCCCAGAGTGCTGTCAAATAAATTTTTTTTTTACTTAAAAGACACGGGGGGTTTTTCCCCCCAAAAAATGTCCCTTTTCCCCCGAGAAAAAACACCTTTAGTCCTGCGGCTGCCCCCCAATTTCCCCCCTACGAAAAAAGCCCCCTCCCCCTGCATAGGCTCCCAACCGAAAAGGGGGAAAACCAAACATAAGGGATTTTAAAGTAGGGGAGAAACAACAGGGGGGGGGGGTTCCTCCCCCCCTTCCCGAACCGTTTTTTAGACGGATAGCTGGGCCCCATAGAAAGCCCCCAGAGAAGGAGGAACTCATACGGGACCCCAAAATTTTTTAATTTGTCAGAAAACCCCAAAGACAAAACTGGCTCCAAGAGTGGGCCCTTCCATGATTTATCCGTGGCCCTTTACGAAATAAAAAGCCAATTCCCCCCCGGCGATCTCCTGCTGTAATTTTCGAATTTTGGGGCTCAGCAAGAGAGACCCGATCTGGGTCATATATACCAATCCCGAGCAGAAAAAAAATTGATTACAGACTGTAACCCGGGGGGTCCCGGGGGGAAGGGGGAAAAACCCGGGGTTGGGGTCCCTTGAAAAAAGTGGCCCAATTCCCCCCTTCCCCCCCCTATCACCCCCGAGATCGGGGCCCCCAAGCCAAAAATAAAATTTTTCATGCCCCCGGAAAGGGGAAAAAATTTTTTCTCGCCCACCGTGAACCTATCGGGGAAAATAATTTAGTTAAACCCCCGGGGTTTTTCCCCCGGGGGAAAAAAATTTGGATTAATGTCCGTCGTTCCAAATGGATAATCCTGCAACGCAGACCAGGGGGTACTGGACCCCTGGTAACAGAGAAAATTTTTTTTTGGCCAGTGAAAATGTCACCTGCCCAAAAGATATGAAAAAAAAGTCAGAAAAATTTTTATACGGGGAATCACATCTTACAACATATAGTTTTGCAAAATAAATGAAAAGTATAAAATAGATTTCCTGCCCCCAATCTTGCAGAACTTGGGTTTTAATTTTAAAGGGCTAGATTGCAGAAACGATATGGGTTGAACTCGGGGTTTTAACTTGAGGATTTTATGAGCTTAACAGGAAAAAGGGCCGGGGGTTTAAACCCCGCCCCCCGCAGGGGGGCCTAATAACCCCTTTTTCCCTTGGGGTACTGATAATGGTTCAGGGGGCCAAGTCTCCAGCCAAACCCCTTTTCCCCCGTCGCCCTAAACCCCGGGGGGGGGGGGGGAATCCCCCCCAAAAAAAGGGTCCTGATTCCCCCAAAGGGGGTAGGGGGATCTCAGCTAAATACCCGATTAGACATTAAGACAGACGGGATAGCCCCTCACTTGCTTACACACCCCAACACCGAAGGAACAAAAAAAGGGGGGGAATAAACTCTAAGCAAGTTGAGTTAAACGCTAAGGGGCTCTAAAAATTAAAAGTTTTTTCAGATTTTCCCCACTGTGGTCTGTGAAGGATTTCACTGGCAACCCCAAAGAAAACCCCGGAAATTTTAAAAAGGAACAATCAACAAAAAATCAATTGCAGCGGGAGAAACTGCCCCCCGGTCCCGCACCGAGAAACAGACAGAATTAAAAAACCCAGCTGCCAAACACAAAGAAACAAATAGCGTGAGAAGTCAAAGGGGGCAACCGCGACGTCTTGTGGTAATGCAACATGACATCCCCCCCTTTACGGGGGGCCCCCCCGGCCCCCCAGGGGCCCGGCCTCCCGGGGGGGAGTTCGTGGAAGGTCCAAAACCAAAAAGATCTGCGTTTAAAAATCGACGCAGGGACCCCCCCGTCCTTCCTCCGGCCCCTACCCTTCCAAAAGCCCCCAAATACTGGGGGGCCCCGGGGTTCGACAGAGTCAATGATTTTTGAACTTGAAATTCCCCCAATTTCCATTGACCCAAAACTGGAGGGGGGGGGTAGAGGGGAGGGGAAAGACTGGTCCCCCATCCCCCTTTTAAAAAAATGACTTGTGGAAACATTATAATTTTAAACGTAAAAGGGAGTTCCAGCGAAATGCCACAGGAAAATTAAGAACTGACCTGTCCCCCCCGAAAGAAAACTGGGACCCCGTTTTTCCCCCGGGGGGACTTTTTAAATTTTATTTCCTGGGGGGGAAACCATAACCCCGATCGTTTTACATTCGATCTGACCAAAAACTCCTTTCCCCCTCAGCCATACGTTTGAACGGTTCCCCCTGTACTCAAAAATTTTTTAATACACCCTCCCAAACCCCCAAAAAAAATGACGACGAGGAAAAAATCCTCCCCCCCAACCCCAGAAGGACCCCCCTTGAAAAAAAAAAAAATGGGGGGAAAAACCCCAAAGCCCCCAAAAAAAGGGGGGCTTCCCCGTGGCTGGGCCCCGTGTTTGTTAAAAGCGAATCCCCCCGGGCAAAAAGAAGACCAGTCCTCCTGGTTCTCCGATACAAAACAGGGGGATATCCCCTCTAAACTCTGTTTTAGACGCCTTTTGACCTTTGGTCTGTGGTAAAAAACCCGGGGAAAAAAGACAATTGCATCCCCCACGGAAACAAAAGCCCTAAAAAAATTTGGGACACAAACTGGGGACCCCAAATTTACCCCAAAACAAAAAGGCAACCCATGAAGTCTACGATTCCCTAAAACACCTGCGCAGATTTTTTAGCATTGGGAGTGCAGGAAGAGCAACGAAAGTGCCATCTTACTAAACCCTGTCAAAACCACCTTTTGGACAGTTTCCCAGACGGGGGGGAAGGGGCCGAATTTGAAGTCCATAAAAAAATGAACCCGGGGGGACGCTCCGGAATTTAAAAAGGGGGTTTTTAAAAGGGCCCCAGAGGGGGGGGGTAGGGGGAATTTGAGCGAGAAAAAACCCCCCCGGGGGAACGCGACAAATTTTAAAAAACATTTATTAGGGGTTAGGCCCCCCAAAAAAATGGGGGGAAAGGAATCAAAGTAGCCTTACTCCGGGATGCCCCTGCTAAAGCAAAATTTGATGTGCCTAAAAAACCCCTATTGTCTAACTGAGGGGGGAAAAAATTTTTCCCCGGAGGTCCTGGGGGGGCCCCCCCTGAGCCAAAAAAAACCTCCTCCTCAAGCTCAGAACTACAGCCGACCCCCTTACCACCCCCCCTGAAGGATGGGAAAGGGGGGTCGTTTTTTTCCCGGGGCCCCGGGGAAAAACTGGGGAAAAAAGGCCACCCTTTTTACATTCTTAGACCCCGGACGAAAAATGACGAAAATTAACCTGGTAAAAACAACGACCCCGAGCTTGTCTGGAATTCAACGCTTAGCGGTTTTTAAATAAGGGGGTTTCTTGGATCATAAAAACGGGCCCGGGGGACTGCCCCCCCCAAAAAAGTGACGCCATTTTTAAAAAACCCCAATTTTTAAAGGCCAAAAGTTCCCTATTGCCAAATATAAAATAATTTTTTCGGGGGCCCCAAAATTTTTTTAAAAAAAAAAAAGCAGGGGGCCCCTTTCCCCGGGGCGGCCCCGGGGGCAATAAGCACCCCTCCTACGTCAGCCCGGTCCACCCTCCACAATAAAAGGTGAGATACTTTGGGTTTGGGTTTTTAAGAAGGGGCCGAAGAAAAACCCACCCCTTTTAAAAAAGGGGGGAAAAAGGGTTGGCAAGTTTTGCCCCACATTTTGAAAAATCGCCCCCTTTTCTTTCTGTAAGTGGGGGTTTTTGAGACGACAAAAGAATTACAAATAATTTCCGGTAGAAATTTAAAGAAAACCCCCCAAAAAAAAAACGCTGCAAGCCTTAAGACCCCCTGGCTGATCCCTTCAAGCATGCTCTCACCCTTTTCGGGGGCCCCATCCGGAAACCGGAGGCTGACACCAAAAAACCCAAAAACTGAAATTTCCCCGTACGGCAAAAACACACTTCCCCCGTTTGGGGGATAATTTTTTTGTCTCACAAAAACCCGCAACACCTGTCTCACAAAGCCCTGGTGAGACACAAACTGGCGGAAAAAAAAAGTACCCCAAAAATCGCCAAAAAACCCCCCAAGGTTTACAAAAAAAAAGTCATTCCCCCAAAAAGTTGGAATACGCGGGGGCAGTATAAACCCCCAAAAGGGATGCCAGGTTTTATAAAGCCCCCCCCCGGGTTTTAAAAAGCCGGGTTTTCCCCCCTCATCCCCCTTTTTACCAAAACGTTTTAAACCCCCCCCGGGGGTCAATTTAGAGAAAACCTTTTTGGGGCCCCCAAAAATTTGGGTTAAAAAGATCGGGGAAAAGGGGAAGGGGTTTTCGGATCTCGAACAGTAACCCCTTAAGTTCGCGGAAACCCCGCAAGGGTGGGGGCCCCCATCTTTTTCTTCCAAAAAAAAGAACCCCGGGCCAGGGGAAAAATGAAGGTTAAATGCCCCCTTTTTCCAGATTTCAGAATTCTTTCAAGGCCCCCCCCCAGGCCGAAAAAGGTTTTTAAACCCGCTTTGGCAACTTAGCATCAGGGAAATAGATTAAAAGAGAGTCATACCGCGAGAGGGAGGCAAATCCCCCACCCCTCCTCAGGAAAACATCCCCAAAATCCTCCAAAAAAAAGGGGGGAATGTACAGGATGACCCCATGTTTTTTTGTTCATGGTTGCTTTTGCAAACTCACCCCATTGGCTTTTTTCCCCCGGGCTGCCAATTTTAAAAAAAAGGGTTATGTTTAAAACCGCCCCAAAAGGGAAATCCCAAAACAATGGGGGGGGTAGACCCCCAAAAACCTAACAAGAAATTTTTCCCATGTATTGCCCCTACCCCAAGGTCAATGTTATGAACCCATTTAAAAAAGCTACCTTGGCCAAAAAGGTTTTGGGGGTCAAAAAAAGAAAATAGGGGGGGGGGTTTTTTCCAAAAAATCAGAAACATACCTTTAGCTTGAGCAAACTGGGGGCAAAAATTAGCCCCAAAAAACTAAACCAGAAGAAAGACAAACCCTTTACTCAGTACCAACCACCCCCTCCACGTACAAGGAAAAGAGAAGAAAAGGGGGAAAAAAAAAACATACCCCCCAAAGGGGGTCGTCCACCACACAACCTGGGTTTTCAAATTTTCCGGGATTTTTTTTAACAAGACACGGGTTTTGGAAAATTCTCCAACAAAAAGCCCTCTTTCCCCGAAAAAAACACCTTTTTGTCCTGCGGCGTTTTTCCCCAAACCCCTAAAAGAAAAGTGTCCCCCCCAACTGCATAGGCCATCCCCAAAACCCCCCCAAGGGGGAAACCCCCAAAATAAGGGATTTAAGTAGGTTTAGAAACCGGGAGTGGAGTTACTTCACCCCCCCCCGAACCCTCTATCAGTAAGGTAAACTTGGGGGGGAGCAGCCTCCAGGAAGGAGGAGCTAAAACTGACCAAAACGTCTTTTTTAAATTTTTTTTGAAAGCCCTGACAAAAATGGCCCTAAGAAAGGGGCATTTTCCCCTGATATCCGTGGGCCCCCCCCCGAAACCCCAAAGAAAAATTTCCCCCGCCGGCGCTCCCCGCTGTAACTTACGTAATTTGGTCTCAGAAAAAAGGGGGGCCCGATCGGGTCCAATACCCCAAAAACCCCCGCGTAAAAAATGATCTACAACTGTAGAGCCGGGGGTGGAGGGGGGGAAAAAGCCCGGTTGAGGGTCCCCTTGAGAAGGGGGATAACAATTCCACTTTTGTATATCCCCATATTTGGGGGAAAAAGGGGAAAAAAAATTACTGGGCCCCGGAGGTAAAAAATTTGTCCCCCCACCAGTGAACCCATTGGAAAAAGCTATTTAGGGGTTTTTCTCTGGTTTTTCTCCAAAAGGGGACAAAACTTTGGGTTAAAGTCCGAGCTCCCTGGGTAATCCCCGCAAATGCAGAGCCCGTGGGCTAAGGTCCTGGTAAAGGTAATTTTTTATGGCCGTGAAAATTTTTAGCTTTAATGTATGAACAAAGTCCCTAAATTATTTAACAGGAATCCCCCTTATACCTATGTTTGGAACTCAGTGGGAAGTTAAATTGATTTACCCGAAAATCCTTTAGAAAAAAAGGGTTAATCTTGAGGATAAGGCCCCAAAACCCCTTTTTAGTTGAAATCGGGGGTTTAAATTTTAGGGGCTTGTAGCTGTAAAGGAAAAAGGAGGGTGGGGGGGAAAAACCCCCCCTGATGAGGTCCCAAAAAAAACCTTACCTTTTGGGGGTATGATAATTTGGGGGTTTTTAGGTCCAATTTTTCCCGCCTTAAAACCCCCCCCCATGTCAGCCCCCGAACCCGTAATAGTCTTTGAA
>JARQOD010000003.1:601732350-601967736 GCA_033576555.1 Oophaga sylvatica | reverse complement strand
TTTATTTTTCCTTTTACACGGGACATATTTATATTATATTCTTATACATGGGGGGCATTTTATATATTATTTTTTTTGTACAAAGATTTTATATATTATTTTCTTGTCATGGAGCATATACTTTCTATTTTTTAAAAAGGGAGAGTATTATAGCATTATATTCTTTTACTAGCAGTATTATAGCATTATTTTTTACATGGACGTATTAAGACTTAATTTTTGTCAAGGGAAATTTTATAGAAATTTATATCTATACATAGGGTCAGATTAAGAGGTTTTTTTGTAAATGAAGCTATTTACAGATGAAAGGTTCTATGTTATTTCCTAAAAACTCATTTGTTCGCACCCATTTTATTTCTTTTTGGGCCAGCTATCTTGCCCTCAAAAGGATTTTTCCACTTGCTTTTCCCGCCCTTTTCTCCCCTTTGCTTTTTAAGCACCACAGTGGAAATCAGTCTTCAAAATCAGCCTGCATAAACCTTGACTTCCTCTGTAAGCCTTGGCCTTGTACCCACATCCTACTGAAACTCTAAAGCATTTGTGGACTTGACCCTCCTTTTTGAAAGCCCCCACGTTTGCATGGACTTACGTAACAGAGAAGAAGATCCTGAATCTGTATTGGAGAGTGATTGCTGAGCTTGGATTACTCTGGCCTGCTGTGTCTCCTGTTTCTGTGTCTGCAAACTGTGTGACTATTTCTGCCAACTTGTATGAAGTAATACAGGACTTTTCTATATCAAACCTGTGACTCCTGTGTTTTCATCGCACCCAAGCACAAGACGCTATAATGAACTGTAACTACATACATTACAAGACTCTGAAGACAAAACGTTAGTGTCTGCTGGGTCTGGAAGGCTGTGTCTGCTGTACTGTGGATATCAGACGTCCGGTTGTTACTTCTGTGATGACAGTGGTTGTGACTTCTCACAACCATTCCAGGTGAGCAATTTCCTTAAGTTTTTTTCTTTTTGCAGTGTTACCACAGGTAAACACTATTGTTTTTTTTTTTTCCTTTCTTTTCTCTTTTTTGTCTGCTGTAACTCTGGATATCAGATGCTGGTTGAAACTTTCTGTGATGATAGTGGTTGTGACTTCTCACAACCATTCCAGGTGAGCAGTTCCCTTAATTTTTTTTTCTCTCTGCAGTGTTGCCACAGGTGAACACTATTGTTTTTTTTTCTCTCTTCTTCCAGTAATCCTGTCTTAAAAGATCTGGAAAATGGGGGCCCGCATAAAGGAACTTTGCGGAGTGACTGATAATATCCTTGCAGATTTGCAGAATATAAAGACCCGTTTTACAAATCTACAGGACCTCAATAATCACAATTTGCAAGTGGTTGGACAGACTACCCAGGATTTGCGAGCCAGGATTGAGGTTCTAGAGGGGCGAGTCCAGGCTCCTGCCGTAGCCCCGAGTGCTGGGATTCCCAAGTTGCCCCCTTTTCGTTTTGGCGGTGAACGTGAGAAATTCAGGGGATTTATTAATCAATGCAATCTTTTTTTTAATGCACATGCTTCACAATTTCCCACTGAACGATCTAAGGTGCTTACTATAATTATGTTGCTTACCAACAAGGCTTTAATGTGGGCAAACCCTCTGATTGAGACTGAGGATGATTGTTTGAATCACCTTGATGATTTTATTTCAGCCATGGGGCAGGTGTTTGATGACCCCAATCGAGGTGCAACAGCTGAAGCAGCCATGTTAGCTTTGCGCCAAGGTAAGCACTCGGTAGCTGAATATGCCTTGGATTTCAGGAGATGGGCCCTTGATACCACCTGGGACAGTTCCGCCAAAAAATCTATTTTTCGAAAGGGGTTATCTCCACTGATTAAGGATGAACTTGCTCGTGCCGACCCTCCCACTGCGTTAGGTGACTTTATTAACTACTGCATCCGTATTGATACTCGTCTGACTGAACGCAGGCAAGAGAGATGGTTCGAAAGCAATCGTACTAACCTTTTCCTACCTTCCTCTCCAGCTAAGGAACCTTTGAGTAGGATCACACGGGAACCTGAACCTGAACCCATGCAGGTAGACTCTTTACAACGACGGGTTAGTGATGCACGCAAGGAACATCGTTTTAAGGAGAATCTATGTTTCTATTGTGGTAAGTCAGGGCACTTCATTATAAACTGCCCCAGCCGTTCTCGTAAGACTACTGCAGCAGTCATTCACTGTGAGTGTTGCGAGAGGAGCTCTGTCAGGTCCGAGCCTCAGGCTCCAGAGAGATCTGCAGCAACAGATCTTGATTTCTCGGACTTAAACTCCGTTACCTCTGAGGACGTTGACTGTGTAAACGCTGCCATTTTTCAAGTTTCCTCAGCGGTGTCCCAGCTGAGTTGTAAGAAAAACAATTCTCATTGCTTTCTTTCCATCAAACTCTGGGTTGACTCAGCTTGGGTGTCTAGCTCTGCTATGATCGACTCAGGGGCAAGTGGAAATTTTATGGATGTCTCCTTTGCTCTGAAACAGGGAATACGTTCAGTGAAGAAGGCTACTCCAGTACAGATGGAAACTGTGGATGGCTCCCTGCTGACCTCTGGACCAGTGGATCAGGAAACAGAGCCTTTGAGGGTTCTTATGGGTAAAGATCATCAAGAGAAACTGTCCTTTATGCTTATCTCTTCTCCCCACTTTCCCATTATTCTAGGGCTACCATGGCTGCAGGCTCAGAATCCTACCATTAACTGGGAGACCAAGGAATTACACTTTCCAGAGAAACAGATGAGTCCAAAAGTTTCAGCTTGCTCTGTTCCTAAAGGAATCATGTCAGTCCCTGAACTACCAGCTGTATACCAGGACTATGTGGATTTATGTGACAAGAAGAACGCTGACCAGCTTCCTCCTCACCGTCCATATGATTGTCCAATTGAATTATTGCCTGGAGCAGAGATACCTTTTGGTAAGATCTACCCCCTGGCGGGGCCCGAGCTAAAGGCTTTAAAGGATTACATAGCTGAAAATCTAGCCAAGGGCTTCATACGCCCCTCTTCATCTCCTGCAGGTGCACCCATCTTCTTTGTAAAGAAGAAAGATGGATCTCTGAGACCATGCGTAGACTATAGGGAACTCAATAAGGTTACTATTAGAAACCGTTATCCATTGCCTTTAATCCCTGAGTTATTGGAGAGAGTGCGACATGCCAAAATTTTTTCTAAACTAGATCTTCGTGGGGCCTATAACTTAGTCCGTATTAGACCTGGGGATGAATGGAAGACTGCATTCAGGTCACGCTATGGACACTTTGAATATCTAGTTATGCCTTTTGGTCTGAGTACCGCCCCAGCCACTTTCCAACACTTGGTGAATGACATCTTCAGGGATCTCCTAGATACATTCGTGGTAATTTATTTGGATGATATTCTAATTTTTTCTAACTCCACAGAGGAACATCATGGACATGTGAGAATGGTCTTGGAACGTCTAAGACAAAATCATCTTTACATCAAACTTGAAAAGTGTGAATTCCATAGGACCGAAATTCAATTTCTGGGGTATGTACTGTCTACACAAGGAATTAGTATGGATGGAAGCAAAACCCAAGCCATCAAGGATTGGCCAAGTCCTAGAAATGTGAAGGAGGTACATCGCTTCATCGGGTTTGCCAACTTCTATAGACGTTTCATTAGAAATTTCTCTGAGGTAGTGTCACCTATCACTCAACTTACCCGGAAAGAGTCTAGGTTTTCCTGGACTCCCCAAGCCCAGGAAGCATTTTCCCGTCTAAAAGATAAATTTACCACTGCACCTATCCTAGTACATCCCAACCCGAGCTTGCCTTCATAATAGAGGTGGATGCTTCAGACTGTGCCGTTGGAGCTATACTCTCTCAGAGAACAGGTGAGAAGAATGTCTTGCATCCCTGTGCCTTCTTTTCCCAGCAGTTGTCTTCGGCTGAGAGGAACTACGATGTGGGCAATAGAGAGTTGTTGGCCATTATTGCCGCCTTCAAAGAATGGAGACACCTTCTTCAGGGAGCTGCACAGCAAATAGTCGTCCTGACAGACCATCGTAACCTTGAGTTTATCAGGTCGGCTAAGTGCCTGACTCCTCGCCAGGCTCGCTGGAATCTTTTCTTAAACCAATTTAATTTTATCATCTCTTATAGACCAGGATCGCGCAATGGAAAGGCTGATGCACTCTCTAGGATTTACTCAGCAGAGACACGTCCAATTACTCCTCCTAAGACTATTCTTCCTGACTCTAGATTCCTAGTAGTAATTCATAATCAAGACCTACTTAAGGACATCAAGGAAGCATACCATGCGGATTCCTTTTTGGCACAACCCCCAAGGGACGTAAGTCTTGTCTTTAAGAATGGTGTGTGGATTCAGGGACAACGTCTGTATATTCCTGAAACAGTCAGATTAAGAGTATTGCAACTCATTCACGATTCCAAGATAGCTGGGCATAGAGGAATTCTAAAGACACAGGAATTTCTTTCTCGTTTCTTTTGGTGGCCCACTTGCAGGAAGGATGTTTTGAATTATGTCACTTCATGTGAGGTCTGTGCAAGATGCAAAACACCTCGCTCCTCACCAACTGGTCTGTTACAGCCTCTTCCCACCCTGTCCTGCCCGTGGGGATCCATTTCTATGGACTTCATTGTGGAGTTACCAACCTCTCAGGGGAAGAACACCATTCTAGTGGTGGCTGACCGTCTAACAAAGGCAGCTCATTTTATCCCTTGTGTCGGCTTACCCACTGCAAAACAGACATCAGATTTGATGATTAAAGATGTGTTTCGCTTACATGGAGTACCGGATGAGGTTATTTCGGATCGAGGGGTGCAATTCACTTCTAGGTTTTGGCAAAATTTCTGTGCAGCATTGGACATTAAAGTAAACCTTTCTTCTGCTTTTCATCCCCAGACTAATGGACAGACCGAACGAACCAATCAAACCCTGGAGCAGTATCTCCGCTGCTTTATCTGCCACCTACAGGATGATTGGGTGGATCTACTTCCATTAGCTGAGTTCTCGTATAACAACTCTCAGAGTGCCTCCACTAAACAGTCTCCTTTTTACTCTAATCTAGGTTATCATCCTAACATTCTACCACGATTTCCCATAGAAACGCCTTTACCAGCAGTGGCTGAAAGAATCACGTCTTTACAGAAGAATATGGATCTTCTAAAGGAAAATCTGGAATCGGCTCAAGAAAGGTACAAGAAAGCAGCAGATAAATTTCGTAAACCTGCACCAGCTTTCAAGGTAGGAGACTTGGTCTGGCTGTCAACCAGAAATCTTAAGATAAGGATTCCATCGTCTAAGTTGGGACATAAGTACATTGGACCCTATAAAATCAGTAAAATTATAAGTGCCGTTGCTTGTCGTCTTCAACTGCCCAGAACTATGAGAATCCACCCTGTCTTTCATGTATCCCTACTAAAGGCTGCGACACCCAATACGTTTCCTGGACGTTCCTCTCCTTGCCCTGACCCAGTGCTAGTCGATGGTCAGGAAGAATTTGTGGTGGAAAGGATTTTAGATTCCAGGTTGTATAGAAATCAGTTACAATATCTGATTAAATGGCAGGGCTACCCAGTGGAGGACAACTCATGGGAACCGGTCAATAACGTTAATGCTCCTCGCTTGCTCCGTCAGTTTCATCAGAGGTACCCACACAAGCCTGGTCTGAGGTCATCCGGAGGTTGTCCTTAAGGGGGGAGTAATGTAAGGTTCTATGTATATATTCCTGAAACTCAGTTTGTTCGTCAGCCATTTTACTTTCTGTCTTGCTGCAGCTATCTTGCCCTCAGTCAAAATGGAGTTTCCAGCTTGCATGTTCCCGCCCTGATTCTCTCCTTTGCTTCTTAAGCAGCCACAGCTGAGCAATCAGTGCTTCAGAATCTAGCCTGCAGTGAACCTGTGACTTGACTCCTGTAAGCCTTGGACCTTGTACTCCAGCTATTCCTACTGAGGAACTCTGAAGCACTTGTGGACTCTGAACCCTGCTCTTTGAAAGACCCACGTTTGCATGGATTTACAGTAACAGAGAAGAAGATCCTGAATCTGTATTGGAGAGTGATTGCTGAGCTTGGATTACTCTGGCCTGCTGTGTCTCCTGTTTCTGTGTCTGCAAACTGTGTGACTATTTCTGCCAACTTGTATGAAGTAATACAGGACTTTTCTATATCAAACCTGTGACTCCTGTGTTTTCATCGCACCCAAGCACAAGACGCTATATGAACTGTACTACATACATTACAAGTAGTTATATTCTTGTACATAGGAGCAGTATTATAGTAGTTATATTCTTGTACATAGGGGCAGTATTATAGTAGTTATATTCTTGTACATAGCGGCAGTATTATAATAGTTATATTCTTGTACACAGGAGCAGTATTATCATAGTTATATTCTTGTACATAGCGGCAGTATTATAGTAGTTATATTCTTGTACACAGGAGCAGTATTATCATAGTTATATTCTTATACATAGAGGGCAGTATTATAGTAGTTATATTTTTGTACACAGGAGCAGTATTATAGTGGTTATATTCTTGTACATAGGAGCAGTATTATAGTAGTTATATTCTTGTACATAGGGAGCAGTATTATAGCAGTTATATTCTTTTACATAGCAGTATTATAGCAGTTATATTCTTGTACATAGGAGCAGTATTACAGTAGTTATATTCTTGTACATAGGAGCAGTATTATAGTAGTTATGTTCTTGTACATAGGGAACAATATTATAGTAGCTATATTCTTGGAAATAGGGGCAGTATTATAGTAATTATATTCTTATACATACGGTCAGTATTATAGAAGTTATATGTAGAATGTAAGTCTGCAAGGACAGGGTCCTCTCCCCTCTGTACCAGTCTGTCATTGTAAATTTGTTTACTGTAAACGATATCTATAACTTTGTATGTAACCCCTTCTCATGTACAGCACCATGGAATTAATGGCGCTATATAAATAAATAATAATTGCCCATTCTTCTTTGCACATTCGCTCTAATTAATTGAAATTGGATAGAGACGTCTGTGATCAGCAACTTTCAAATCAGTCTCAGATTCTTAATGAGATTTTGGTCTGATCTGTAACTGGGTTGTTTACACACATAAATACGCTTTGATATAAACCATTCCATTGTAGTTTTGGCAGGATGTTGAGACTTGTCCTGCATGAAGGTGAACCTATGCCCCATTCCCAAGTCTTTTGCAACGTTTAGCAGGTTTTCCTCCAGAATTGCCCTGTATTTAGCTACATCCATTTTCCCATCAACTCTGACCAGCTTCCCTACCGCTGCTGAAGAAAAGCCTCCCCACAGCGTGATGCTGCCACCACCATGTCTGATGGTGGAGATGGTGTTTTCAGGGTGACGAGCAGTGTTAGTTTTTTATGATACACATAGTATTTTGCATTTAGCCCAAAAAGTTATCCCTTAATCTCATCTGCCCAAAGCCCCTTCTTTCACATGCTAGCTGTGCCCCCTACATAACTGTTGGCAAACTGCAAACGGGACTAATTACACGACACGCAGTCAATAAATGGAGCTCTGGCTTACATGTGCAGCCGCTTTTTCATTCTATCGAGGCATTAGTGCCTTATTCTCAAGATCAATGGGGTCCATTGGTCAAACCCCCAGCAATTAGGGAACAGTTGCACAGCCCAAAGTTCATGGGTCCCACAACAAAATCTCCAACTATTATGGACTTTTTTCTTTATGGACCATAGGGACCATTTGGGACCCCAAGGCTCTATGACTCAGGTTCAATTGAAACTCATGCCTACTATGGCTAACCAGTTAAGCCATTGCCTATCAGTCAGTACAGTTCTTAAAGAGTTACACAAACATTTGCAGTAAAAATGCAGTTTTATTTTGATCCATCATGTATAGATAGTCAATTTACAAGTATTCACCCATGGACTGAGCCGAGGCTTATATAATCACTACAGTCCCAGTCACTACAATATTGTCCCATTATATCCAAGGAGGGAAGTATTACAGATTACGGTCTGGAACATTGTACGAAGTTTCAGCATTTTCCTCTGTAGGAAAATAAAGAAAAAAAAGACAATACATCAGTATAGCAGGGCCAGAATATTAAAAAGCTTCACGTAAAAGGACCTGGGTCTCAAAAACTTCTGCAGAGATTTTCATCCCTTTCAGTAGAACTGAAAGGGATGACATGACACATTTCCCTAGGTCCACATCCAGACAGTATGTCAACTGGTTGCCAGTAGGGATGAGTGACTCAGCTGAAATGCAAATTAATTACATTCACTCAGATTCAACTGGGAAATGCAATTTGCTGGCCTCTCAGAGCATAATGGATCGCCCGCCAGGGCAGTGGGATACTCGGTACCGGGCCGATGTCTTAAAGGGATGTGTCACGGCAGCGGCAGTGACCCGGTCCGTGGCCCTGGGCGTGCAGGAAAAGGAGATATATTTACAGGGGATGATAAAGAGTTTGTATTGAAGTGTTTTTGACGCCACCTGTGGTTTCTGGTCAGAGGTGACCCACTGACCAGCGCTGCAGTGCAGATCCTCTGGGACTGGTGGTGTGATGCAGCAGAGTTGGAATAGCTCTCCACAGGCAGATCTTGGTGTGCCAGCGCAGATGTATGTTGTAGAGGATAATGGTGAAGATGTAATGTAGCAGTGCTGGGTGCGTGTCGCGGGAAGAACTTGAGAGGACACAGTCAGATGCAGTTTCCAAAGCTTTACTCACAGTTCTGGTGCACACAGGTGCCCGCTTGGTGCCACGTCCTCCAGGTGAGGGATCCAGCCAACTCCCAGGTAGATGGAGAACACCTGTCCTGAGCTCCCTGTTAGTATATGCCTTCCAGGTTGTCTCACTGTGCTGATTCCTACTCCTCCTTCCCAGCACCACACAGTGTCCCAATCTAGCATCTGCGAATCCTGTCGGACAACGTGACCCAGGCTTTTCCTTGATTGTATATAGCTGCCTTCCCAGAGAATATGATTGTGGTTGTTGGCTGTGACCCCTAAAGTTGCCACAGCTGTTGGCTTGCTAGCTGAGTCCTGTTGTACGTTCCACCAGTCTAGGGACCGAGACCCTTCTGCGACCTGGATTCTCCCAGCTGACATCCATCAGCCTGGAATGAGCCCCATGGTAGCCTTCTGCTTAGCCATGCCTCTGAGAAATCCCTTTTCCCTCCAGGGAACCTTCTTTCTGTCTTTCTGTCTGTCGGCAGCTCCTCAGACTAGGAGCCTGCTGCACGGTTCTATCTCTTCCCGCCTTCCCCTATGGGAAGGTTGCCTATGCACGTCTTTCCCCTTCTCCCCTATGAGAAGGCTCTCTTTCACTTCCCTCTATTCTCCTGCTCTCATCTTCCTTCTCCACACACCATCTAACACCTTTCCTAGCTAGCCGGCATACTACTGGAACTGCTACTAGTGTGTGAGATGGGTGCAGTGTTGTGTCAGAGCCAGGTTGGGTGTCTCCATCTTACCTGAAAGGTGGGATACCACACCTCGGGTTGAGGTGCAGTACCTCTGTGGCGACTGGACCCTCAAGTCTGGAGAACATTCAATATGCATCAAATAACTGCTCCTCAAATCGAATTTCCCTATAAGATCCACGTGATTTGACAAGTTTGATTTTCTGTAGATTCCATTATTGCTAGTGGTGAGTTTACATTTTTTTGTAACCGTTACATAATGAATTTTTTGTAACAAATCTGAAGACATCCATAGCAGCAAATCCTCTTTTCAAGACTCCTAGGCCTCGATTCATTAAAGTCTTTTTGTCAGGAATCTGTCATAAAACACTTTGCTAAGTTGCAAATTTTTTGCGTAATGCGAGGTGCCAACAAAAATGTTACGACTTTTGGCATTTTTATGGGAAGAGTTGTGGAGTGACGTTGCAGCTCATCTAATTCATGATGAGATGTGGGGTACCTTACTCTAGAAATACGGATTTTTGTGTTACTCACCGTAAAATCCTTTTCTCCGAGACGCTCATTGGGGGACACAAGACTGTGGGTGTATGCTACTGCCGCTAGGAGGCTGACACTAAGTAAACATAAAAAAAGGTTAGCTCCTCCTCCGCCGTATACACCTCAGCACTGGCCGCAGGCAAACCCAGTTTAGTGCAAAAAGCAGTAGGAGGCTAAAAAATAAATTAGTGTTTAACACAGGTACAATATATCCAGAAGTAAATCTACTGACATAGACCCAAAGAGTAGAATTAACTCAAAACGAAGCCATCCGGCTATTAGGGAGGGTGCTGTGTCCCCAATGAGCGTCTCGGAGAAAAGGATTTTACGGTGAGTAACACAAAAATCCGTATTTCTCCTTCGTCTCATTGGGGGACACAAGACTGTGGGAAGTCCCAAAGCAGTCCCTTGGGTGGGAAACCGACTCCACAGTGCAATCTATAACCAGGCATTGCTTATAGGTGCGCTACCGCCAGGGCCGGCTCCAGGTTTTTATGGGCCCCGGGCGAAAGAGCCTCAGTGGGCCCCTTTAACACAGACCACGATTCATGATGCACAGATACAGCAGAGAAATATAGGTACAGTACAATGCCAAATACTTCACTTCTTCCATTACATGAGTGATATCTATTGTAAATTGTACAATAGCTCAAAAACCGCCAAATCCTCACAGCGCACAGAACAGACTGGACAGTACAGTCCTCCATACAATATTATGGGCACCACAGTCTCCCCCTCATCACCCATATAATACCCCATGCAGGAAGTCACCCCCATATAATGCTCCATACAGAATACTGGACCCAAAATAATGCTCCATACAGAATACTGGACCCAATATAATGCTCCATACAGGATACTGGTCCCCATATAATGCTCCATACAAAATATGGAGCTCTCCTCTGCGCTGTACTGCGTTCTGCACTGTTACGGCTCAGGAAAGGGCGCTGTGGAAAGACTCCCCATTATCATCATGATTGCCTCCTTATCATCATCATTGCCTCCCCATCATCATCATGGCCTCCCCATTATCATCAATGCCTGCCCATCATCATCATCTCCTCCCCATCATCATCTTCTCCCCATCATCAATGCCTGCCCATTATCATCAATGCCTGCCCATTATCATCATCTTCTCCCCATCATCATCAATGCCTCCCCATTATCAGCAAAGCCTGCCCATCATCATCTTCTCCCCATCATCAATGCCTGCCCATTATCATCAATGCCTGCCCATTATCATCATCTTCTCCCCATCATCATCATCAATGCCTCCCCATTATCAGCAATGCCTCCCCATTATCATCATCTTCTCCCCATCATCATCATCAATGCCTCCTCATTATCAGCAATGCCTGCCCATCATCACACACAGACAGCACACAAGCACTCTCTCACATACATACACACACACATACACACACATACATACACACACAAAGCACCGCACTACATACACACAGAGACACACACACGTCTTACCTGTCCAGCGTCCCCGCGCTCTGTGCCACAGCCGGCCGCTGAATGATGACGTCATTCAGCGGCCGGCTGTGAGAGGAAGCGCCGGCGCCCCCTGGAGCCCGGAGCTGTGGCAGCGGAGGCACGGGAGAGGTAAGTATTGTGCCAGCTGATGCCGGGGCCCTGAGCAAGCGGGGGGGGCCCAGTGGCGGCGCTGACACCGCTCTCCTCCGCTAACGGGCGCGGGGGTGCCAGACTGCGAGTGGGCCCCCCCGCCTGCTCAGGGCCCCCCCGCCTGCTCAGGGCCCCGGCACTTGCCCGGGTGTGCCGGGTGCTGACGCCGGCCCTGGCTACCGCGCCCTGAAGAATCCTTCTACCCAGACTCGCATCCGCTGAGGCCTGAGTATGGACATTATAACGTTTAGAAAAGGTATGCAGACTAGACCAGGTTGCCGCCTTACAAACCTGTTCCGCCAGATCCAGCGTATGGAGAGCCTTCTCCACCCGGTGCGTCGGAGCTGGACAAAATGAGGGCAAAACAATGTCCTCATTGATATGAAATGAGGACACTACTTTAGGCAAAAAGGGTGGTGTTGGCCTGAGCACTACCTTATCATGATGAAAAAGTAAGTACGGAGCTCGGCAAGATAGTGCTGCCAGCTCCGAAACCTGCCTTATGGATGTTATGGCTACCAAAAACACCACCTTCCAGGAAAGGTATGTCAGGGAAACCTCCTGAAGAGGTTCAAATTGTTAGAACCCTCTTGTTAGATTTTGTTTCAGTTTGCTGGTCACATGACCTTTTTTCCCTATTTAGTCTGGCTCCGCCCTTCTGGCTTTGCTGGACTTCATTGTATTATCTACTCTTAAGCTAGCCGGGTGCTTAGGTGCCTTACTCTGTCAGTTTTGCTTAATCTTAGGATCTCGTAGTAATTTGTTTTCTGTTTAATTTTCCCTGCTACAATTTCTGTTAGGAGGTGTCCTCCTTTTCTCCCAGTCCCTAGATCTTGTAGGGATTCCTCCCTCGCAACTATAGGTCTTCGTTCAGACTAGCTGAGGACTTTAGCGGGTCTGGTCGCAGGATCAGGTTCCCCGTTACATCGTAGGGATCAAGCTCAGTTTTATTGTAGGGACAGAGTTCCCATCTTTCCTTAGTGCTTGTAGCAGTTCATAACAGTAAGTCCAGCCAAGAAATAAATAAAATCTCTAAGGAAAGATTTTCTGTTTTCATCATGGTGTCGGTTCGGGATTTGGCTGAACGCCTGCAGGGTCTCTCTCTGGAGGTGGCTGAAATCCAGCAACACGTGAGTAGTTGTTCTGGAGCACATTTCGTGGAGCCAAAGGTACGTTTGCGTGATTTATTTTTTGGTGAACAACAAGATTTTTTTTCTTTTAAAAATGCTTGCTTGTTGTATTTTCGTTTGAGACCCAGATCCTCTGGTGATGAATCACAGCGCATAGGGTTTATAATGTCACTTTTGCGCAAAGAACCTCAGGACTGGGCCTTTTCTCTGCAGCCTAGTGATCCATGCTTTGGATCAGTGGATGTTTTTTTTTCTGCTTTGGGGTTGTTGTATGACGATCCGGATCGTGTTTCATCAGCTGAGACAGTTTTAAGACGTTTGAGACAGGGATCGGGTAATGTGGAAAAATATTGTACTCACTTCCGTAGGTGGTCCACCCAGGTGGGCTGGAACGATTCAGCTTTGAAAAGTTTATTTCTTGCAGGATTAGGTGAAAGGGTTAAAGATTTGCTGATTGCTTATCCTATACCTGGTAACTTGCAAGAGGCTATGCAATTGGCCATACGGGTGGATAGGAGACTGCGTGCAAGGGTTAATGAGAGTAAGTCTGCTTTGTCAGCTCCAGGTTTGGAGAAGGAATGTACTGACATTGCAGAGCCGATGGAAATTGGAGCAATGGCACCTCACTCTCGGGAAAAAGAACGCAGATTTGCTCAAGGTTTGTGTTTCTACTGTGATAAATCTGAGCATTTCATTAAGAACTGTGCGCTTCGAATGAATAAAGAAAAAAAAAAAAATGAGGTCAGTGTCGCCCGCATAGCTTGTTTAAACAATAAAGGTGTCTTTCTTTCTGCTACCACTGGTGTTGAGGAGGAATTAATGGAGTTTCGGGTATTTGTGGATTGTGGTTCAACTCTCAATGTGATTGATGGGAAATTTTTGGAAAAACTAAAATTAAAACCCAAACTTCTGTCTTCTCCTATTATTGTGGTGTCTGTGGATGGCTCTCCTTGAAAAATGTTACTCACCATATCTGTGAATTTCCTCTTACTATTAATGGTGTTCATCAAAGAATTTGGATTTGGTAGTTTTGAATAATTTGCCCTCACCGGTGATTTTGGGGTTACCCTGGTTAAAATTGCACAATCCGGTACTGGATTGGTCTACCAATGAAATTAAGTCCTGGAGTCCTAAGTGTTATGACAAGTGTTGTAACGGGCGTATTGCTGCTGTAGTTAAGGGGGAGTTACCTGTACCTATTCAGGATTTTTGGAAAGTTTTTTCTGATAAGGAATCGCAGGTATTGCCTCCTCATAGAGAATATGATTGTGCAATTGAATTTATCCTGGAGCGACTCTTCCTAAAAGTCGTTTATTTAATTTGACTATTCCTGAGAGAAAGGCTTTGGAGGAATACATACAGACAAGCTTGGCCGCCGGTCACATTGGGCCTTCCAAATCTCCTGTGGCGGTTGGATTTTTTTTTGTTAAAAAAAAGAACGGCGGTTTACGGCCTTGTCTAGACTTTCGTGAGATTAATAAGATTACTGTACGCAATCCTTACCCACTGCCATTGATTCCTGATTTGTTTAATCAGTTAGTGGGGGCCAAGTGGTTCTCGAAAATTGATCTTCGAGGGGCATACAATTTGTTGCGCATGAAGGAGGGGGATGAATGGAAGACTGCGTTTAACACTCCACTGGGTCATTTTGAGAATCTGGTCATGCCTTTTGGACTTTCCAGTGCTCCGGCATTTTTTCAGAATCTTATTAATGACATCCTTAGACCTTTGATCGGCAGAAGTGTGGTTGTGTATTTGGATGACATTTTGATTTATTCACCGGATTTGGAGTCTCATTGGAGGAGTGTGCGTGAAGTATTACAGTTACTGAGTGATAATTCACTTTTTGCCAAACTAGAAAAATGTGAGTTCGCTGTACAGAGACTTAGTTTTTTGGGCTACATTGTCTCCAGTGAAGGTTTTGAGATGGACCCTGTGAAAGTGCAAGCTGTGCAGGATTGGCCTAGACCTATTGGTGTGAAATCAATACAGAGGTTTTTGAGGTTCGCCAATTATTATAGAAAATTCATAAAAAAAATTTCTGTGATTGCCAAACCTCTGACCGATCTCACCAGGAAAGGTGCTGATGCGGTTCAGTGGACTACTGAGGCCATTGAGGCTTTTGTGTTGCTAAAGGAGAGGTTCAGCGCTGCTCCCATCCTTACGCAGCCTGATGTGACTAAACCATTTTTGGTTGAGGTTGATGCTTCTTCTGTGGGGGTCGGCGCGGTGTTGTCACAGGAAAAGACGGATGGAGTACACCCCTGTGCTTTTTTTTCAAAGAAATTTTCTGAGTCTGAACTAAATTATGATATCGGTAATCGGGAATTGTTGGCAATTAAACTCGCATTTGAACACTGGCGTCATTTTTTGGAGGGAGCGGAATTTCCCGTTCAAGTCTTCACCGATCATAAAAATCTGGTCTACCTTGATGCTGCCAAACGCTTGAATGCCCATCAGGCTAGGTGGGCACTGTTTTTCTCACGCTTTAATTTTACCGTTACTTACATCCCAGGTACTAAAAATGTTAAAGCTGATGCTTTGTCTCGCAGCTTTTCTCCTATGGTGGGTACTGAGGAGGAGGAAAACATTTGCAAGAGGGGGTTGTTATTGCGGTTTTGGACTCCGTGTTGGAAGATGAGATTCTTAAAGCACAGGAGAATGCCCCATCTAACACGCCGCATGGGAGGTTGTTTGTGCCTGGTACCCTGAGGAGAGATTTGTTTGTTGAATGTCATGACTCTCGGTTGGCAGGTCATCCTGGAATCTCTGAGACCAAGAGACTTGTGGGTCGCAGCTTTTGGTGGCCTGGATGGCAGAAGGAAGTCATTAAGTGGGTGCGTCAATGCACTGTGTGTGCTAGATCTAAGTCTTCTCATACTCCTGCTGCAGGGTTGCTTTGCCCTCTGGAGGTCCCTAGTGCACCTTGGACACATTTGGCTATGGACTTTATTACTGACCTTCCCCCCTCTGAGGGTTTCACTGTCATCTGGGTGGTCGTGGACCGTTTTAGCAAGATGTGTCACTTGGTTCCTTTCATCAAATTGCCCTGCGCTAAGACTCTCGCTAAGGCCTTTGTCAAGGAAATAGTCAGACTACATGGTGTTCCTACTGACATTGTTTCTGATAGGGGACCTCAGTTTGTGGCTCGTTTTTGGCGCGCCTTTTGTGACAGGTTGGGAGTTCATTTGTCGTTTTCATCCGGATATCATCCTGAGTCTAATGGCCAGACAGAAAGGAAAAACCAGGATGTTGAGCAGTTCTTGCGTTGTTTTGTGACTGATAATCAAGAGGGGTGGTCTGAGTTTCTGCCACTTGCTGAGTTTGCTCTTAACAATCATACATCCGTTTCTGCTGGTTGTTCGCCTTTTTTTTGTTGTACTGGGAGACATCCGTCTTTTGGGTCATTTTCCAAGTTGGGATCGGCTGTACCTGAAGAGGAGAATTTTTCTGGTGTGTTGGAGAGAGTTTGGACTGATGTGCGTGGTAATCTTCAGGAGGCTAACAAAAGATCCAAAGTGTATTTTGATAGAAAACGACAAGAGGTTTTGTTTGCTATTGGTGACATGGTCTGGTTGTCCTCTAAGAATCTGCGCTTGAGGATTCCGTCTAAGAAATTGGGTCCCAAGTTTGTAGGGCCCTTTAAGGTGCTTCAGGTTATTAACCAATCTGCTGTTAAGTTGGTGTCATGTGTGCATTGCACGAAGATCGTCGCGGTTGCACATTTTGACTTCTCACAGCTGAGCTGCTGTTTCTTTGTGTTTGGCAGCTAGGGAGTTAATTCTGTCTGTGCTCGGTGCTGGGACTGGGTGCAGTTTCTCCCGGCTGCAATTGATTATTTGTTGATTGGTTTCCTTTAAATTCCTGGTTGTCTGCTTGGGGAGTTGCCAGTGAAACCTTCATGCAGACCACAGATAGGAATGAATCTGTATAGACTTTAGTTGTGAGCTCCTTAGTTGTTCTAAGCTCAACTTGGTTAGAGTTTATTTCCCAGACCATTTATGTTCCTTTGGTGTTTGAGTGTGTATGCAAGCGAGTGTTATCCTGTCTGTCTTATATGTCTAATCTGTGTATTTAGCTAAGATCAGCCCATATCCCTTTGGTGGTAGTCAGGATCCTTCTTAGGACTGATTACAGGGTTCAGGGTCTGATAGGAGACAGGGTTAGGTTGGAGACTTGGACCTCTGAACCATTATCAGTACCTCCAAGGTGAGGGATTAGTTAGGACCCCAGTTTAGGGTCAGGTTAGATCCCGGTCCACCTCTTTCCTGTTTCAGCTCATCAAGTCCTCAAGATTAACCCTGAGTTCAGCAGATATCGTGTCAGGTAAATCTATTCTATACTTACATGCTGATGTTGCTATACTAGTTGTTGTATAGAGTGTGGTTCCTGTATTAATAGTTTACTGACATTGTATACATATCATTAGACAGCGTGACATTTTCACTGGCCATAAAAATTATCTCCAGTTACCATGGATCCAGTAGCCCAGCTGGCTCTGCAGTTGCAGGGATTATCCATGGAGCTGACGGACATTAAGTCCAAAGTTTTGTCTCCCCTGGAGCAAACCAGAGTTGAACCTAAGGTTGCTCTCCCGGACAGGTTCACTGGTGGGCGAGACAAATTTTTCACCTTCCGGGAGGCATGTAAATTGTATTTTCGGCTTCGGCCTCGATCATCAGGGAGTGAGGAGCAGAGAGTGGGAATTGTTATCTCACTTCTGCAAGGGGACCCTCAATCCTGGGCATTTTCCCTTCCTCTGGGATCCCCGGCTCTACTGTCTGTAGATCAATTTTTTTCTGCCCTGGGATTGGTATATGATGACCCAGATCGGGTCTCTCTTGCTGAGACAAAATTACGTAAGATACAGCAGGGAGATCATCCGGCAGAGGAATTTGCTTCTGAGTTTCGTAGATGGGCCACAGATACTCAGTGGAATGACCCAGCTCTTAGGAGCCAGTTTTGTCATGGGCTTTCTGATAAATTAAATGACGTTTTGGCTCAGTATGAGTCTCCTCCTTCTCTGGAGGCTGCTATGGCCTTAGCTATCCGTACTGATAGACGGCTTCGGGAGAGGGGTGAGGTAACCCCACTCCCTGTTGTTTCTCCACCTACCACTAAAGTCCCTTATGTTGAGGTTCCCCTTGTCTGTTCGGATGAGCCTATGCAGTTGGGAGGGACATCATTTCGTAGGAGGGGATTGGCGGTACGCCGCAGGACTAGAAGATGTTTTTTCTGCGGGAAAGAGGGACATTTTTTTGGAGAATGTCCATCCCGTGCCTTGTTGAGCCAAAAGTCGCCGGAAAACTGTTAATCCCAGGTTGTGTGGTGGACGACAACCTGGGAGTATGTATTTCATCCGCCAGTTCTTCTCAGTTCCTTGTACCAGTGGAGGTGGTAGTTGGTACGAGAGTGGAGAGATTGTCTGTTCTTCTTGATAGTGGTTCCGGGGCTAATCTGGTTGACGCTCAGTTTGCTCAGGCTCAAGGTATGCATCTGAGTGTATTGGTCAAACCGATCCCTATATTCTCCATTGACGCCAGGCCTCTCGGCCAAGGTAGCTTTGTTCATGAGGTTCATAACATTGACCTTCGGGTAGGGGCAATACATAGGGAACAATTATCTTGTTATGTGTTGGAGGGTCTACCTACTCCCATTGTGTTGGGACTTCCTTGGTTGGTTAAACATAACCCTGTGATTAATTGGCAGTCCAGAGAAATAAGCCAATGGGGTGAGTTTTGCAAAAGCAACTGCATGAACACAGTCATCAGTGCAGTCGTGCCTAGTACATTGCCTCCTTTTTTGGAGGATTTTGGGGATGTTTTCTCTGAGGAGGGGTGTCAGGAGTTGCCTCCTCATCGCGTGTATGACTGTTCTATTAATCTCCTTCCTGATGCTAAGTTGCCAAAAGCTAGGTTGTATAATTTTTCTGGTCCTGAGAGGCATATTTCTGAAAGTCTGGCCAAAGGGCATATTAGACCTTCATCTTCCCCAGTAGCCGCGGGGTTCTTCTTTGTGAAGAAGAAAGATGGAGGCCTACGCCCTTGCTTGGATTTCCGCGAACTTAATCGGATTACTGTTCGAGATCCGTATCCACTCCCTCTTATTCCTGATCTCTTCAATCAAATTGTTGGCGCCAAATGGTTTTCTAAATTGGATCTCAGGGGGGCGTATAATCTGATTAGGATAAAAGAGGGGGATGAGTGGAAAACGGCGTTTAACACGCCAGAGGGACATTATGAGAACCTAGTCATGCCTTTTGGTCTGACTACTGCACCAGCAGTATTCCAACATTTTGTTAATGACATTTTTCGTCACCTTGTGGGGCTGTTTGTGGTTGTATATTTGGACGACATTTTAATTTACTCGCCAGATCTTGTGTCTCATCAGGAGCATGTGAGACAGGTGTTGCAGATCTTGCGAGACAATAAATTATACGCCAAACTGGAGAAGTGTGTATTTGCCGTACAGGAACTTCAGTTTTTGGGTTTTTTGGTGTCAGCCTCCGGTTTCCGTATGGATCCTGAAAAGGTGAGAGCAGTGCTTGAATGGGATCAGCCAGGGGATCTTAAGGCTCTGCAGCGTTTTTTGGGGTTTGCTAACTACTACCGAAAATTTATTTGTAATTTCTCATCTGTCGTCAAACCTCTCACTGACATGACAAGAAAAGGGACGGATTTTTCTAAATGGTCGGACAAAGCTTGCCAAGCCTTTTCCTCTTTGAAGAAATGTTTTGCTTCGGCACCCGTTCTCATCCAACCAGATGCATCTCAGCCGTTCATTGTGGAGGTGGATGCGTCTGACGTAGGGGTGGGTGCTATATTGTCCCAGGGTCCGTCCCCTGGTAAATGGCATCCGTGCGCTTTCTTTTCTAAGAAATTGTCGTCCGCCGAAAGGAATTATGATATCGGCAATAGGGAACTTTTGGCCATTAAGTTAGCTTTTGAAGAATGGCGTCACTTTTTGGAGGGGGCAGTCCACCCGGTTACCGTTATTACTGATCACAAGAACCTGTTGTATTTGGAATCCGCTAAGCGTCTGAATTCCAGACAAGCTCGATGGTCGTTGTTTTTTACCAGGTTTAATTTTGTCGTCACTTATCGCCCGGGGTCTAAGAATGTAAAGGCTGATGCCTTGTCTCGCAGTTTCCCAGGGGCCGGGAAAACGGATGACCCGAGTCCTATCCTTCAGGAGGGGGTGGTAGTGTCGGCTGTATTTTCTGAGCTTGAGGAGGAGGTGTTAGAGGCTCAGGGGGACGCCCCTGCAGGACCTCCAGGGAGACTGTTTGTCCCAAATCTGTTGAGACAAAAGGTTATTGAGGCACATCATAATTCTGCTCTAGCAGGACATCCAGGGAGTAAGGCTACTTTAGATCTCCTTTCTCGCCGGTTTTGGTGGCCTAATGCTAATAAAGATGTTATAACTTTTGTCGCGTCATGTGGGGTGTGTGCTCGCTCTAAAACCCCTCATACCCGTTCGTCTGGGACCCTTTTACCCTTGAAACTTCCGGATCGTCCATGGACTCATTTATCTATGGACTTCATTATGGACCTTCCTCCGTCGTCAGGGAATACTGTCATACTGGTGGTTGTTGACAGGTTCAGTAAGATGGCACATTTCGTTGCTCTTCCTGCACTCCCTAATGCTAAAACTCTGGCGCAGGTGTTCATTAGGGAGATCGTTAGACTTCATGGGTTGCCTTCTGATGTGGTGTCAGATAGGGGGTCTCAGTTTGTGTCCAAATTTTGGAGGGCATTTTGTTTACGTCGGGGGATGCAATTGTCATTTTCCTCGGCTTTTCATCCGCAGACCAATGGTCAGACAGAGCGTCTGAATCAGAGCTTAGAGACATATCTCCGGTGTTTTGTCTCAGAGAACCAAGAGGACTGGTCTTCTTTCTTGCCTCTGGCAGAGTTCGCTCTTAACAACAGGCGGAGCGAGTCCACTGGTAAGTCCCCGTTTTTTGGGGCATATGGTTTTCATCCCCAGTTTTGTACTTTCAATGGGGGGGGCCCTTCTGGGGTTCCTGAGGAGGAGCGTTTCTCGTCGTCACTTGCTTCTGTGTGGAGAGGTGTATCGAATAATCTGAGTGCGATGGGGAACCGTTACAAACGTATGGCTGATAGGAGGAGAGTTTCTGGTCCAGATCTGAATGTGAACGATCTGGTATGGTTGTCTACCAGGAATATAAAACTTAAAGTGCCCTCCTGGAAACTGGGTCCCAGATTCATCGGGCCGTACAGGATCAGTTCCATAATTAATCCTGTGGCATTTCGTCTGGAACTCCCTCCTACGTTTAAAATTCATAATGTGTTCCACAAGTCATTACTTAAAAGGTATGTGGCACCAGTCATACCGTCACCTCTACCTCCTCCTCCTGTGTTGGTCAATGGTAACTTGGAATTTCAAGTATCAAAGATCATTGATTCACGTCTGAATCGCCGGTCCCTTCAGTACTTGGTGCATTGGAAGGGGTATGGTCCAGAGGAGAGGACGTGGGTCCCTGCGTCTGATGTTAACGCAGATCGTTTGGTTCGGACCTTCCACAGAACTCACCCGGGCAGGCCTGGCCCTGAGGGTCCGGAGGCCCCTCGTAGAAGGGGGGGTACTGTCATGTGTGCATTGCCACGAAGATCGTCGCGGTTGCACATTTTGACTTCTCACAGCTGAGCTGCTGTTTCTTTGTGTTTGGCAGCTAGGGAGTTAATTCTGTCTGTGCTCGGTGCTGGGACTGGGTGCAGTTTCTCCCGGCTGCAATTGATTATTTGTTGATTGGTTTCCTTTAAATTCCTGGTTGTCTGCTTGGGGAGTTGCCAGTGAAACCTTCATGCAGACCACAGATAGGAATGAATCTGTATAGACTTTAGTTGTGAGCTCCTTAGTTGTTCTAAGCTCAACTTGGTTAGAGTTTATTTCCCAGACCATTTATGTTCCTTTGGTGTTTGAGTGTGTATGCAAGCGAGTGTTATCCTGTCTGTCTTATATGTCTAATCTGTGTATTTAGCTAAGATCAGCCCATATCCCTTTGGTGGTAGTCAGGATCCTTCTTAGGACTGATTACAGGGTTCAGGGTCTGATAGGAGACAGGGTTAGGTTGGAGACTTGGACCTCTGAACCATTATCAGTACCTCCAAGGTGAGGGATTAGTTAGGACCCCAGTTTAGGGTCAGGTTAGATCCCGGTCCACCTCTTTCCTGTTTCAGCTCATCAAGTCCTCAAGATTAACCCTGAGTTCAGCAGATATCGTGTCAGGTAAATCTATTCTATACTTACATGCTGATGTTGCTATACTAGTTGTTGTATAGAGTGTGGTTCCTGTATTAATAGTTTACTGACATTGTATACATATCATTAGACAGCGTGACAGTTGGAGCTTCCCACCTACTGGAAGATTAATCCGGTGTTTCATGTTTCTCTCTTGAAAAAAGCTGAGGTCTCAGATGGAGACGTCTCGGCCACTGTTCCCCTGGTGGTGGAGGACGGGCAATATGAGATTTCCCGCATCCTAAATTCTAGACGGTATAGAGAGGGTTTGCAATACCTCGTCGCTTGGAAGGGTTATGGACCCGAGGATAACTCATGGGTGAGGGCGGATGATGTTTCTGCGTCTAGACTTGTCAGAGCGTTTCACAAGAGGTTTCCGGATAAGCCTAAGTCCTAGGGGATCCGGAGGATCCTCTTAGAAGGGAGGGTACTGTTAGAACCCTCTTGTTAGATTTTGTTTCAGTTTGCTGGTCACATGACCTTTTTTCCCTATTTAGTCTGGCTCCGCCCTTCTGGCTTTGCTGGACTTCATTGTATTATCTACTCTTAAGCTAGCCGGGTGCTTAGGTGCCTTACTCTGTCAGTTTTGCTTAATCTTAGGATCTCGTAGTAATTTGTTTTCTGTTTAATTTTCCCTGCTACAATTTCTGTTAGGAGGTGTCCTCCTTTTCTCCCAGTCCCTAGATCTTGTAGGGATTCCTCCCTCGCAACTATAGGTCTTCGTTCAGACTAGCTGAGGACTTTAGCGGGTCTGGTCGCAAGATCAGGTTCCCCGTTACATCGTAGGGATCAAGCTCAGTTTTATTGTAGGGACAGAGTTCCCATCTTTCCTTAGTGCTTGTAGCAGTTCATAACACAAATGGAGATTCCTGCAGAACTCCCAGAACCAGATTGAGATCCCAAACGTCTAAGGGAGCCCTGTAGGTTGGTACTATATGGACAACCCCTTGCATAAAGGTTTTAACCTGTAAACTAGACGCGATTTTTCGCTGAAAAAGAACCGACAATGCTGATATCTGACGTCTAAGAGTACTTGGCGCTAGGCCTGAATCTAGGCCCGCTTGGAGAAATGACAGGATGTTGGGAATTGAAAACTGAAGAGGGGAATAACCATGTTCCCTGCACCAAGTAAAAAAGACCTTCCACGTTCCGTGGTAGATACGAGCCGAGGTGGGTTTCCGGGCGCTAGCCATTGTAGCGGCGGCCCTTTTGGAGAATCCAGCCCTGGTCAGGATCCAAGATTCAATGGCCAGGCCGTCAAACACAGGACCGCTGAGTTCTGGTGGTAAACTGGGCCCTGGGAGAGAAGGTTCGTGCGTTCTGGCAGACGCCAGGGTGCGTCGGCGAGCAACTGTACCAGCTCTGCGTACCATGGACGACGCGGCCAATCCGGAGCGATTAAAATCGCTGGGACCCCCTCTAATCTGATCTTTCTGATCACCCTTGGGAGCAGAGCTATCGGTGGAAACAAGTATGGAAGATGAAACCGATTCCACGGTAGAACCAGGGCGTCTACTGCAATTGCCTGCGGATCCCGGTACCGGGAGACGAAGTTGGGCACCTTGGCATTTATCCTGGAGGCCATCAGGTCCACATCTGGGGTTCCCCAGTGTAGGCATATCTGCTGAAAGACCTCGGGATGTAGTGACCATTCCCCTGACGCTATACCCTGACGGCTGAGGAAATCCGCTGCCCAGTTCTCCTCGCCCGGAATGTGGACCGCTGATATCACAGAGTGATTTCTTTCTGCCCAGGTCAGAATATGTTTTACCTCCTGCATGGCCGCCCTGCTGCGGGTACCTCCCTGATGATTTATGTATGCCACCGCCGTGGCATTGTCCGATTGTATTCGGACCGGGCGGCCAGCCAGATAATGGTGAAAATGCCTCAGCGCCAGCCAAACAGCTCGAATCTCTAAAATATTGATCGGAAGGGACGATTCCTGCCGACACCAAGTCCCCTGGGCTGTGTAGTGACGAAACACTGCTCCCCAACCGAGAAGACTGGCGTCCGTTGTGACTATCAGCCAATGGACTGGAGGGAAATATCGCCCCTGGTGAAGAGTGGTGCTCTTTGTCCACCATGTAAGTGTCTGTCTGACCTGCAGGGACAGACGGCACCGACGATTGAGCGAGTAAGGACTCCCGTCCCATACTGCCAAGAGTGCATGCTCAAGGGAGCGGAGATGAAACTGGGCAAATGGAATGGCCTCGATTGCTGCCACCATCCTTCCTAGGACTCTCATGCAAAACCGGATGGTGTGAGGAATTGGTTGGCGCAGGATCCGTACCTCCTGCCGGAGGACTAGGGCCTTGTCCCGAGGAAGGATTATCAACCCCTGAGTGGAGTCGAAAATCATCCCTAAAAAGGTGATCTTCCGAGATGGCACGGGAGATGATTTCTTCAGATTCACCAGCCACCCCAGGCGAGCAAGGGTGTCTAGCGTAATGCTGACACTTTCCTCGCAGGCTTGAAAGGACGGACCCTTGATGAGGAGATCGTCTAAGTATGGTAAGATAACTATCCCCCGGGAGTGCAGAATGGACACAACAGCAGCCATAACTTTTGTGAACACCCTGGGGGCTGTGGCTAGCCCGAAGGGTAAGGCTGCAAACTGAAAATGAAGGTTGCCGATGGCAAACCGAAGAAACCTCTGATGAGGAGGGAATATGGGGATGTGAAGATAGGCATCCTGAATGTCTATTGACGCCAAAAATTCCCCCTTTTCCATGGCTGCAATGACCAAGCGGAGAGACTCCATTCGGAAATGTCGAATTCTGACAAATCGGTTCAGACGTTTTAGGTCCAAAATGGGCCTTACAGTGCCGTCCTTCTTGGGTACTATGAACAGATTGGAATCGAACCCTTGACCTCTTTCGACCTCTGGTACAGGGACAATGACCCCGCTGTGCTGAAGAGATTCGACCGCCTTGAATAAGGCGTGAACCCGGGATTCTTTTTTGGGAAGACGCGAGGTAAAAAAAACGATTTGAGGGAAGGCTGACAAATTCTATCTTGTACCCTGAGGAGACTAGCTCCCTGACCCACTCGTCGTGAGTAATTGATAGCCAAGTGGGGCGAAACCAGAGTAAGCGGCCGCCTACTCTGGATAAATTGACCGGATTCTGCCTCCAGTCATTTGTCCGAATATCTTTGGGGCCTAGACCCCTTAGATCTTGGCTGTTGAGATTGCATTCTTCCCAGAGGGTTGGTCTTGTAGGAGACCTGGCGATCTCTGGCCTGATTAGGTCGACCTGAGCCACTGGAGCTGGTTGCCGCGGCCCAACCTGGGTTGCGAAAAACCCTAAACCTAGGCTGAAGCTGTCGGCGAAAGGGCTGTCTAATTTTCTGCTGAGGAAGGAAACTGATACGGTAAGTAACTCGCACCACACTGAAGTGGTTACCAGGGCTATGGGGTACTCGGAGCCGAGCCCAATGATTTCTATGGGAGTTGTCACTGGCAGCGGGACTCGGTCCGTGGCCCTGGCAGTCAAGCGATGGGGGATATTTACAGGGGATTATTAGGATAGGTAGTTCGTGACGCCACCTGTGGTATCTGGTTAATTGGACCAGCGCTGCTATAATGATCTTCACAGGGGATGTTATGGGGGCAGCTGGGTGGTAGGTCTCCCACAGGTGAGACTGGTCCCTGGAAGTCTATGGTGATGATGCAGGGTGTAGGTAATAATTCAGTCACACACGAAATAGCTTCTTTTCATACCTTTTACTTGAAGGTGTTTCAGAAGATCCCGGGGAGCTGGTCGGGGTGGAGAATGCACATTCGGGTAACCGCTGAGCAGGTTAGAGGCCTCCTTAACTTCAACATGTATGTGAGCCCAACTTGCCTGAAGCGAAGTTAACTCTGAACTCTCCAGCTTTCTCTATAGCTGTAATGCCCGGCCAACATTGTGGTGGAGCCTTCTAAGTGGTGAGAACTAAGTCCTTACTTTTGTCTGCGCTTGACTCAATGTCCCCGTTCTCCCTGACTCCGGTTACGTATTGACGCTTTGGGCTGCACTCTGCGACCTGTAGTCCAGATGCCTCCGGTTTTCTTGTTACTATGCTTGAAACACTAGCAACGCTTCGGACCCCGGTGTCTGGCAATTTAGTGCAGGTAATCCAATACCCAAGGCACTTCTCTCTGTCTTCTCCACTGCGCCCTTCGCCCTGCTTCCCGCTCTTAACATAAGCACTTGTAGCTTTCGAGGGAAATGTCAGCTTGTCCCAGAGCTCGCTGCACAGCTCTCAGTATCCTCCAAGTCCAGACTATGCTGTCCTGGACTCCACTGTCCTCAGACAGGAAACTGAATGGCTGCTCTGTCCTTAAACAGAAGCTAACAGACCGAAGTCAAACGGAACACTCACTCTCTGCTACATGTCACTCCCTTTTATACCCCTGATGGGTGTGTCTAAAAGTGTGAGTGAAGTGAATGCATATCAAGCGTTGCGATTACCTTCCTGTGCACTCTCCTGGATTTTATGTGTGCCTTAAATAGCTGGGTCACACATCCCCCCTTGGTTAAACACAGCACTCCCGGGCTGTAAAAGAGAAAAAGAAAACATTTTTGTTTTGCATTAACATCAAAATTTTAACACTTCCCATCCGGGAGGTAAGACTTCTTGAACGTTGCAATTTGTACATTAGAAAAAATACAAAAGTATCAAAAGTATCAAACATTCTCATAAATACAAGATAAATTCTTGTGGAGGACCCGCACCAAAAACCTCCCACGTAGGTCCTGGGTGGGCTGCAGGACTTCTGACTGCAGACCTCACTCTAGGCCACACCATACGGGTTTTTCTTCAGAGGTAGATAGCAATGGTTTTGTGTAAAACCAAGATAAGGCACCGTGGTGCAAACTATTTACATTAAAGTTTTTGGGCTGGCACAGTCCACAGCCACGCAGTCCATGCAGAATAAAGGACACATATTTACATTTCAAGTATTCAAAAGAAACCACATTTCAATTGACTCACTTTACCCAACCGGGTATTCTATGTATACTTATGCAATCAACATTATGTAAACATTTTTCAGACTTATCAATAAAGTGCAATTTTCAAAATTCTCAAACTTTTTACAATTCTTGGATACGGTAAACCCCTGTCTGGGTCCTACCGGTCTTCACTTTTCTTGCTAATTTCGATAACGTCTTCCACTCCTGGGGCTGGAACGACGCGATGTTCCTTCGAACGCATTACAAACAAGTCATGACCTGCTATTAGCGTTTGAGTGGCCACGTTTCTCATTTTAACTGGTGACCCAACGGGTATTTCTTTTTTGTAGGACGCCGATTGCGTCGCTGCAGGGGCCACAGTAACTTGCGGTGCTGGTTGCATTGCAAAGTGGGTCGCAGGTTGCGATGCCAAGTAGGTCGCCGATTGCGATGCAGGGGGTGACTTGGATAGAGGGGCGTACGCAGGGGCGATTCCAATGCACGGTCTGATGCTGTGTCAGCTCGGGACTGGGACGCTGCGGCATTGTGTACGTTACCGGCGTCGGGGACGGGGTCACTGACGATGGAGACGTTCAGGGCATACCACCCCTTTAAACCCCAGTGACGTGTGTAGCTCACTATGTCCCCATTTATCAGGTCTCTCCCAGGATGACCGATGGGCAAGTGGGACTCCACGTCCCGGCGGCTCACAAAGACCCCAGCATAGAGGCCCGGCTCGCGGATAAAGCCCCAGCCCTTGCGGAGCTGAAACTCGGTAACGCACCCCTGCGGCCGCGGTTCCCGTCGGGTACCTTTATCTCGGCGGACGGTTTCCTTATCAGCGATGAACTCCTCATGCTGTCGTTGCCGGGACCGCTGTATGTTTCGTTCTTCCTCCTGCTGCTGTCTCACTTTCTCGCAGTGCTGCCAGGCATTTCCGGTTTGGAGGTCGTAAGTCACGTCGTCCAGACGCTCCATCTCATCCCAGTCGATTTCCGGCAACGATGGCTGGGACCCCTCCGGTGATCTTACCGGGGAACCGTACTCTGCTGTGGCCTCCTGGCCTGGCTGGCACTCTGGACCGGGCAGGACCTCCTCAGCCTCCTTCTCCTCCACCTCCGCATCGGTGGGATCAGGTACAGCACTTTTGGGGCAGCCTCCGATCTCTCTTTAGCCTTCCTCAGCAGGGAACTTGGGAAATCAGGAGACGGCGTTATGCTTGTGGGAGAGAGCACTGCGTCCCACAGCAGCCGCTGTGTCTGGGCACGCCAGCGTCTCTCCGTCTCCTGCAAATCTGCATGTCGCTGGATCATTCTTCTTAGCGCCTCATTCTCTCTCTGCAGCTCCAGCATTGTGGAGTTAGTGTCCCGATCTGGGGACAGCTCCGGCACAGGTAGTAAATCTTCCGGTAAGCAGGGTTTGTATGCCTCCGGTCCTCTGCACAGATTCTCCTGTCCTTCCGCCATCTCTTCCCAGGCCAGACTGTAGTTTCCATCAAGAACTGTCTGGTCTCTTCCGTGGAGGCGGGATTTGCGTCTCCTCCTCTTCGGATAGAGGATCAAGAGGAGGCGGATTTCTTTAGCAGTGGGCAGGACCGCACATTATAGTAGCATTTGGAGAGGGCGGCCATATCTTTCGCGCCACAGGGGGGGTACACGCCCACGAATGCACGCCCACCTTCTTCACCAGCGCCTCAGGGCGCCAACTTGGCGGTAAAATGGCGGTATTTGGCGCCAAATGCAGCAACAGTCTTTTCTGCACAAACAGTCAATATAGGCACACAGGACTCACAATTGCAAGTTTCGCATCCTGTTCGTGACGCCAAAAAGCTGACTCGCACCACACTGAAGTGGTTACCAGGGCTATGGGGTACTCGGAGCCGAGCCCAATGATTTCTATGGGAGTTGTCACTGGCAGCGGGACTCGGTCCGTGGCCCTGGCAGTCAAGCGATGGGGGATATTTACAGGGGATTATTAGGATAGGTAGTTTGTGACGCCACCTGTGGTTTCTGGTTAATTGGACCAGCGCTGCTATAATGATCTTCACAGGGGATGTTATGGGGGCAGCTGGGTGGTAGGTCTCCCACAGGTGAGACTGGTCCCTGGAAGTCTATGGTGATGATGCAGGGTGTAGGTAATAATTCAGTCACACACGAAATAGCTTCTTTTCATACCTTTTACTTGAAGGTGTTTCAGAAGATCCCGGGGAGCTGGTCGGGGTGGAGAATGCACATTCGGGTAACCGCTGAGCAGGATAGAGGCCTCCTTAACTTCAACATGTATGTGAGCCCAACTTGCCTGAAGCGAAGTTAACTCTGAACTCTCCAGCTTTCTCTATAGCTGTAATGCCCGGCCAACATTGTGGTGGAGCCTTCTAAGTGGTGAGAACTAAGTCCTTACTTTTGTCTGCGCTTGACTCAAAGTCCCCGTTCTCCCTGACTCCGGTTACGTATTGACGCTTTGGGCTGCACTCTGCGACCTGTAGTCCAGATGCCTCCGGTTTTCTTGTTACTATGCTTGAAACACTAGCAACGCTTCGGACCCCGGTGTCCGGCAATTTAGTGCAGGTAATCCAATACCCAAGGCACTTCTCTCTGTCTTCTCCACTGCGCCCTTCGCCCTGCTTCCCGCTCTTAACATAAGCACTTGTAGCTTTCGAGGGAAATGTCAGCTTGTCCCAGAGCTCGCTGCACAGCTCTCAGTATCCTCCAAGTCCAGACTATGCTGTCCTGGACTCCACTGTCCTCAGACAGGAAACTGAATGGCTGCTCTGTCCTTAAACAGAAGCTAACAGACCGAAGTCAAACGGAACACTCACTCTCTGCTACATGTCACTCCCTTTTATACCCCTGATGGGTGTGTCTAAAAGTGTGAGTGAAGTGAATGCATATCAAGCGTTGCGATTACCTTCCTGTGCACTCTCCTGGATTTTATGTGTGCCTTAAATAGCTGGGCCACACATAAGGATGTAAGTGACTTTTTTGAGGTTGAGTCCGCTCTCCAAGTCCTCAACCACCAGGATCTCCTGATAGCGATCGCATTAGCTGCAGCCAGTGCTGCGCAATTTGCCGCATCCATGGAAGCATTAATTAAAAAGTCTCCTGCAAGAGCTATCTGATTAGAGATCTCAGTTACCTCAGACGGCACATCTATGCCGTGGAGAGCTCTATTTAGAGACTCCGACCAGGATATCATGGCCTTAGCGACCCAAGTCGCTGCAAAGGAAGGAGAGAGAGAGGAACCTGATGCCTCAAACACTGAGCGGGCCAAGCTTTCAATCAGACGATCTGTTGGATCCTTGATCGAGGAATCGTTGGGAAGGGAGAGGAGCGTCTTAGACGCTAAACGCGACACAGGAGGGTCGACCGCAGGAGATTCCGCCCACTTCTTAAGAAGTTCAGGAGCAAAAGGATATCTGGTATTGAGGGCCTTTTGTCCTGCGAAGCGCTTGTCCGGCTTCTCCCGGTGGCGCTGCACCAGGTCCTCAAACTCAGGATGAGCACCAAAAACCTTATGAGTTTGCCTGGCTCGTTTGAAGGACACCTTATGACCAGAGGCCAAGGTGGACTCATCATCTACCTCCAGGGTTTGATTGACTGCTTCAATTAGACTGTCAATTGTCTCCTGACAATTCGGTGCCTCTAGATTGAGGGACCCTTCGGAATCGGAGTCTGAACTTTGATCACTCGCCTCCAAAGGTGAGGGAGAGCGAGAAACGGAACTGATAGATGCCGAGGCCCTGGAAGGAATAGGCAACGCAGTGTGGATTCGCTTCCCCTGCGTCTGCCTGGTGAGAGCGCGGCCCCTGCAGGCCGGAGGTTCCTGAGATACGGTCAAGACGGGTGAACCACTGTCCCTGCTCCTATCAGGAGCTTGAAGGGACTCGATTGCTCTTGTTAATGACGCCACAGATTGAGACAGAGACAGGGCCCATTCCGGGGGACCTGACGCACTGGGCTCAGCTATAGGTGAGGGCTCCTGAGCACGTTCGGAGTCACAGGCTTCGCAGACCCGATTAACCTGGGCATGCGGAAAAGGGGACCTACAGGCAATGCATGCGGTATACAGTACCGTGTGAGCTTTAGCCCTTCTGGACATACTGGATCTGTCACAGATGTCGCAATGATTTGGATGTGGCGGTGCGGGGTGCAGCGAAGCGGAGCGCAGCGAAGCGGAGCAACCAGGCTGGAGGTAGTAGCACTTACCCAGTCCTGTATCCCCGAACGTCTTTTAACGGTGCGTAGACCAAAAGAGAAGACGGAGGCTCCAGACCTTTTAAAAAACGCGCTCCCCTTTCAGGGAGGCGTGCCTAAAATAGCCGAGCCCCAGGGGGAGGGGTCGCGAGGCGCGGCCTAGCGCCGGCCGAAGCCGCGGCCTAAATTTCGGCGGTGGCCGCCCGAGAATCAGGGGGCAGGCCCGCCCGGAGGTGTCGCTGCCGGGGCGGAGCCTGAGACCGCGGCCTACCTTCCGGCCGAAGCCGGACGCTAAATTACTTGCCGCGGCCTAGTCCCCGGCCGAAGCCCGGGACTAAATTTCCGCCCGCGGCCTAGCGCCGGCCGAAGCCGGGGGCTATGGCGGCGGCCGTCCAGGAATCGGGGGGCGGGCCGCCGGAAGATGATGCACCCTTAGGGGGCGGGCTCAAGCCGGGGACTTGCCTGTTCCTGGCTGAATCCCAGACCACCTTCGACCACCTCACTGTCATCCTTGCGCAGCTCCTTTGCTCCAGCCACATCTTCCGGCCCCCCTCCATGACCGACAATACCGGTTTTAAAGGTGGGTTCGAGTTCTCCCATTCTGTTTGGACGCGTCTTAGTCTCAGATTAGAGGGGGGCTTGCAGAAAATAAGGGTGACGGTGCAGGCACCCTAACTCCATCATCCCTTCAGGGATGAGGAGAGGGACCGTCCGCCTCCTTGCAGCACCGCAGTCTAGCATTGGTGGTGCAGTGGGGGCCGCACGGACTATCTCCTGCCTCTGTACAGCCTAGGGTTTCAATACCTTAGGGTGGTCAGGGCTGAGTCCGGCATTCGTGTCCCACGTTGCGGGAAAGGATACGTGGAGGCGACACTCCACGTGCTCGCCCGTTGATGGTTTGGGGAGATCGGACCCATTCAAAAGGGTCCGTCGCCCCTATCTCGTCTTCGTGGGAAAGTGAAAAAAAAAAAAATGGTCTGAAAGAAATCAGACGTGTGCCTCCATCAGACACTAGGCATGAACTGGGTTTGCCTGCGGCCAGTGCTGAGGTGTATACGGCGGAGGAGGAGCTAACCTTTTTCTATGTTTACTTAGTGTCAGCCTCCTAGCGGCAGTAGCACACACCCACAGTCTTGTGTTCCCCAATGAGACGAAGGAGAAATCTTACTCCAATCACCGAGTAGCGTAAACTTTGGAACGAGGCACAAAAGGAAGCACACGCCCAGCCCTTTTCAGATGCACCTTTCTCATTAAGAGGTGCATGCACTCCAGCACACCCCTCATTCAACACCGGCATGAGCATGAACTGGGCTTCCATTTTTGGTTAGATACAAAGAGAGTCTAACAGCGGAGGACCTGTCCTGTCTTGCCCTACACAGATTTCCTGTAGATGTAAATGGACACTGCATAATATTTAATGCCCCCTGAGGTGGCCCTGAAGCGAAACTAGATGTATATTACCAGGAATCCCAACAGATTAATACACTTTGGGCCTAGCTTCTTTTTGTAAGGAATTCATCTAACAAGTGGTAATTGTCCAAAGCCGAGAACCCTTTTGACTTCTTGATGGTTTCTTACCTGGCAGATAATAGTCGTACATTATAATATTTGCTGGTTTCAAAGCACGGACACAGGTCTCCTGCTTTATTGAAATGGAGAATTCATGTTGTTCTTCTAAATAGAGCTTAGGACAGATAAAAAAGATGGATGTTATGCAAACAGCAGTATATCAGGTAACTTTCAATAAATGGAACTGATCATCAAATTAAGAAATTAATTGATCATGCCATAATATGAGTAGCAGCAAATGTACCAAGAATTGCATCTGTATCCTTCAACGAGGCAGATTTTTGCTCATGACCAATGCCAATAAATGGTTAATAATCGATTGGCACTTGTTTATAACCCTCTTAAACTATATAGCGGGGGATGAATGATCGCTTGTGCGATTGTTTGGTTCCCATATTACATGGGGGCCTTAAATTAAGTTCACCATGGTAAGTTTACAGGCTCCAGAAATTTGCATTCTCAGGAGAGATATAAAAACAGGATCTTCTTCATTTATACCTTTGTTAAAAAAGCAAACGTGCAGTTCCATGTTGTTAACCCTCTCACACATATCCGGTGTATCGCACGCCCTTAGTCGTAGAGATGACTCACCTTAAAGTGTGACTTTTATTTAAAACCAGTAAGAACCAATCACATATGAACAAGCACATAATGCGTATAATTAATTTAGGAAACACCTGCATCATTCCTAGAATTTAACCCATTAGGCTGTTTGGGTTTTTAGCAGCAGAATCCAATACATTCCTCGCATTAATAATTTTTTGCGCCAATCACCTCTCCTTTCTGGGCAAGGTCACTTTTTCCAACCCATAACGTACCAAACTACAGATACTTTTATTATGTTTCTCTCTGTTGCCATTTATGAAATTACGTATGTGTTCAGACAGTCGTTTCTTAACCCCTTCACCACCAAGGCGATTTTCCGTTTTCCTTTTTTAACGCTCCTTCTTCGAAAAGCCATAACTTTTTTTTTTATTATTTTAATGTCAATATAGCCATGTGAGGGCTTGTTTTTTGAGGGATGAGTTGTACTTTTGAATGACACCATTTATTTTGCCATAACCTGTATTAGAAAACAGAAACAAAATTCCGAGAGTGTTTTTTTTGTTCTTTTTATTTACCATGTTCACCATATGGTAAAACTGACCTGGAATTATGATTCCCCACAACAGTGTAAGTTCTCAGATACTACACATGTATAGTTTATCATTTTTTTGCTGTCATTTTCCAAGACCTGTAACGTTCTCATTTTTCAGGGACTGGGGCTGGATAAGGGTTTATTTTTTGAGCGCCGAGCTACGCTTTTATTGATACCATTTTGGAGTAGATATGATGTTTTGATCGCCTGTTATTACATTTTATTGCAATGTCGCAGCGACCACAACATATGTACCGTAAATCTGGATTTCTGATTTTTTTTTTCTCATTACGCCGTTTGCCTTCGGATTAATTTACTTTATATTTTGCTAGATCAGGCATTTCAGAATGCAGTAATGCCAAATATGTGTATTTTTTAATTTTATATTGTTTTATTTTTAATAGGCCAAAGGGAGGGTGATTTGAACTTTTGTGGGTTTTTTAAAAAAAATGTTATAACTTTTTGTTTCACTTTTTTACCGTATTTTAATAATCCCCTTAGGAGATTTGAGGCAGCACTCGTCCAATCGCCTGCACTACACATAGCAGGGCTTCAACATTGTAATGCACAGCAGATATGAGGGTCTCTTATGAACGTCGGACACGGGCCGGCGTTCACAGGAGTGTCGTGATGACCAGCGCGGTGGTCTTCTGCAGACCCCTGGCTGTTATGACAGCCCATAGGAGTCATGCGATCATGTGTGTCATCTACGTACCGACCGTTCCAAAACACGTCACATATAAAAGGGTTCCTTTCTTCCCACCACGCCACATATAGCATAGCGAGGGATGGTGAGAAACCTGAGCCCATTGTCGCGCCTTTGCACAGAACAATCATTGTTGAAAGAAAAAAAATGATGTTAGCAAAAACTGGGAGGCCATTATGATGACTTGTTTAAAGTTGTCATCATATTTTCTGTATTTATTTAAATGGAATCTTGTACTGTAAGAAACATACTGTCCACAATCAATCACCCCATTGGATCGTCCACCGTGCAGTCAGAGAGATGAACCATTCACATAAGGAACCAACACGTGAATTTCCTTACTTCACCATACAATCATTTCTCACGTGATGGGACAGTCACTCACCTCGTCTAGGTAAATGATAAAAACGCCTTTCTGGAAGGAAACTTTCTTCACCACATCTAATTTCAGGAGCTGTAAAAGAAACGAAGGTTAGAATGTAAATAGAATTTTTTAACGCATTCGGTTGCTTCATGTTTTCTTTACCAATTGTCCCCAATCTATGACTCTGGAAAGCCACCAATGTAACATCCAATTTTGCCTCTTGCTTTAGATCACAAATTTCAGACCGTACAATCACCTGCCACCTGCAGCCCAAAACACGTCACCAATTCAATGTTTCCTAAAGATCATAAATAAAACTTCTTGTACATGTCCTCATCACGTCCATACTGAAATATCCACATCAGTGGCCTTCGCACTAACAGATTTGCATGCCCCTAAACCAAGATCATGTCAATCTACAAAAATCCACTGCCTATAAATGTTCTCTCCATACACATCTACCCTAATCTCCTGATACCTCCCCACACATAATCTCCAGTATATAACCTGTCCTCTCCATACATCTCTGCCCTAATCTCCTGATATCTCCCCACACATAATCTCCAATATATAACCTGTCCTCTCCATACATCTCTGCCCTAATCTCCTGATACCTCCACACATAATCTCCAGTATATAACCTGTCCTCTCCATACATCTCTGCCCTAATCTCCTGATACCTCCCCACACATAATCTCCAGTATATAACCTGTCCTCTCCATACATCTCTGCCCTAATCTCCTGATATCTCCCCACACATAATCTCCAATATATAACCTGTCCTCTCCATACATCTCTGCCCTAATCTCCTGATACCTCCCCACAAATAATCTCTAGTATATAACCTGTCCTCTCCATACATCTCTGTCCTAATCTCCTGATACCTCCACACACATAATCTCCAGTATATAACCTGTCCTCTCCATACATCTCTGCCCTAATCTCCTGCTACCTCCACACACATAATCTCCAGTATATAACCTGTCCTCTCCATACATCTCTGCCCTAATCTCCTGATACCTCCTCACACATAATCTCCAGTATATAACCTGTCCTCTACATACATCTCTGCCCTAATCTCCTGATCCCTCCTCACACATAATCTCCAGTATATAACCTGTCCTCTCCATACATCTCTGCCCTAATCTCCTGATACCTCCCCACAAATAATCTCTAGTATATAACCTGTCCTCTCCATACATCTCTACCCTAATCTCCTGATACCTCCACACATAATCTCCAGTATATAACCTGTCCTCTCCATACATCTCTGCCCTAATCTCCTGATACCTCCCACACATAATCTCCAGTATATAACCTGTCCTCTCCATACATCTCTGCCCTAATCTACTGATACCTCCTCATACATAATCTCCAGTATATAACCTGTCCTCTCCATACATCTCTGCCCTAATCTCCTGATACCTCCCCACACATAATCTCCAGTATATAACCTGTCCTCTCCATACATCTCTGCCCTAATCTCCTGATACCTCCCCACACATAATCCCCAGTATATAACCTGTCCTCTCCATACATCTCTGCCCTAATCTCCTGATATATCCCAACACATAATTTCCAGTATATAACCTGTCCTCTCCATATATCTCTGTCCTAATCTCCTGATACCTCTCCACACAATCTCCAGTATATAACCTGTCCTCTCCATACATCTCTGCCCTAATCTCCTGATACCTCCCCGCACATAATCCCCAGTATATAACCTGTCCTCTCCATACATCTCTGCCCTAATCTCCTGATATCTCCCCACACATAATCCCCAGTATATAACCTGTCCTCTCCATACATCTCTGCCCTAATCTACTGATACCTCCTCACACATAATCTCCAGTATGTAACCTGTCCTCTCCATACATCTCTGCCCTAATCTCCTGATATCTCCCCACACATAATCTCCAGTATATATCCTGTCCTCTCCATACATCTCTGTCCTAATCTCCTGATACCTCCTCACACATAATCTCCAGTATGTAACCTGTCCTCTCCATACATCTCTGCCCTAATCTACTGATACCTCCCCACACAAAATCTCCAGTATATAACCTGTCCTCTCCATACATCTCTGCCCTAATCTACTGATACCTCCTCACACATAATCTCCAGTATGTAACCTGTCCTCTCCATACATCTCTGCCCTAATCTCCTGATATCTCCCCACACATAATCTCCAGTATATATCCTGTCCTCTCCATACATCTCTGTCCTAATCTCCTGATACCTCCTCACACATAATCTCCAGTATGTAACCTGTCCTCTCCATACATCTCTGCCCTAATCTCCTGATATCTCCCCACACATAATCTCCAGTATATATCCTGTCCTCTCCATACATCTCTGTCCTAATCTCCTGATACCTCCTCACACATAATCTCCAGTATGTAACCTGTCCTCTCCATACATCTCTGCCCTAATCTCCTGATACCTCCACACATAATCTCCAGTATATAACCTGTCCTCTCCATACATCTCTGCCCTAATCTCCTGATACCTCCACACACATAATCTCCAGTATATATCCTGTCCTCTCCATACATCTCTGCCCTAATCTACTGATACCTCCCCACACATAATCTCCAGTATATAACCTGTCTTCTCCATACATCTCTGCCCTAATCTCCTGATACCTCCCCACACATAATCGCCAGAGTATAACCTGTCCTCGCCATACATCTCTGCCCTAATCTCCTGATACCTCCCACACATAATCTCCAGTATATAACCTGTCCTCTCCATACATCTCTGCCCTAATCTCCTGATACCTCCCACACATAATCTCCAGTATATAACCTGTCCTCTCCATACATCTCTGCCCTAATCTCCTGATACCTCCCCACACATAATCCCCAGTATATAACCTGTCCTCTCCATACATCTCTGCCCTAATCTCCTGATACCTCCCCACACATAATCCCCAGTATATAACCTGTCCTCTCCATACATCTCTGCCCTAATCTCCTGATATATCCCAACACATAATTTCCAGTATATAACCTGTCCTCTCCATATATCTCTGTCCTAATCTCCTGATACCTCTCCACACAATCTCCAGTATATAACCTGTCCCTCCATACATCTCTGCCCTAATCTCCTGATATATCCCAACACATAATCCCCAGTATATAACCTGTCCTCTCCATACATCTCTGCCCTAATCTCCTGATACCTCCACACACATAATCTCCAGTATATAACCTGTCCTCTCCATACATCTCTGCCCTAATCTCCTGATACCTCCCCACACATAATCCCCAGTATATAACCTGTCCTCTCCATACATCTCTGCCCTAATCTCCTGATACCTCCCCACACATAATCGCCAGAGTATAACCTGTCCTCGTCATACATCTCTGCCCTAATCTCCTGATACCTCCCACACATAATCTCCAGTATATAACCTGTCCTCTATATACATCTCTGCCCTAATCTCCTGATACCTCCCCACACATAATCCCCAGTATATAACCTGTCCTCTCCATACATCTCTGCCCTAATCTCCTGATATCTCCCCACACATAATCCCCAGTATATAACCTGTCCTCTCCATACATCTCTGCCCTAATCTACTGATACCTCCTCACACATAATCTCCAGTATGTAACCTGTCCTCTCCATACATCTCTGCCCTAATCTCCTGATATCTCCCCACACATAATCTCCAGTATATATCCTGTCCTCTCCATACATCTCTGTCCTAATCTCCTGATACCTCCTCACACATAATCTCCAGTATGTAACCTATCCTCTCCATACATCTCTGCCCTAATCTCCTGATACCTCCACACACATAATCTCCAGTATATAACCTGTCCTCTCCATACATCTCTGCCCTAATCTCCTGATATATCCCAACACATAATCCCCAGTATATAACCTGTCCTCTCCATACATCTCTGCCCTAATCTCCTGATACCTCCACACACATAATCTCCAGTATATAACCTGTCCTCTCCATACATCTCTGCCCTAATCTCCTGATACCTCCCCACACATAATCCCCAGTATATAACCTGTCCTCTCCATACATCTCTGCCCTAATCTCCTGATACCTCCCCACACATAATCGCCAGAGTATAACCTGTCCTCGTCATACATCTCTGCCCTAATCTCCTGATACCTCCCACACATAATCTCCAGTATATAACCTGTCCTCTATATACATCTCTGCCCTAATCTCCTGATACCTCCCCACACATAATCCCCAGTATATAACCTGTCCTCTCCATACATCTCTGCCCTAATCTCCTGATATCTCCCCACACATAATCCCCAGTATATAACCTGTCCTCTCCATACATCTCTGCCCTAATCTACTGATACCTCCTCACACATAATCTCCAGTATGTAACCTGTCCTCTCCATACATCTCTGCCCTAATCTCCTGATATCTCCCCACACATAATCTCCAGTATATATCCTGTCCTCTCCATACATCTCTGTCCTAATCTCCTGATACCTCCTCACACATAATCTCCAGTATGTAACCTATCCTCTCCATACATCTCTGCCCTAATCTCCTGATACCTCCACACACATAATCTCCAGTATATATCCTGTCCTCTCCATACATCTCTGCCCTAATCTACTGATACCTCCCCACACATAATCTCCAGTATATAACCTGTCTTCTCCATACATCTCTGCCCTAGTCTCCTGATACCTCCTCACACATAATCTCCAGTATATAACCTGTTCTCTCCATACATCTCTGCCCTAATCTCCTGATACCTCCCCACACATAATCTCCAGTATATATCCTGTCCTCTCCATACATCTCTGCCCTAATCTCCTGATACCTCCCCACACATAATCGCCAGAGTATAACCTGTCCTCGCCATACATCTCTGCCCTAATCTCCTGATACCTCCACACATAATCTCCAGTATATAACCTGTCCTCTATATACATCTCTGCCCTTAATCTCCTGATACCTCCCCACACATAATCTCCAGTATATAACCTGTCCTCTCCATACATCTCTGCCCTTATCTCCTGATACCTCCCACACATAATCTCCAGCATAAACCTGTCCTCTATATACATCTCTGCCCTTATCTCCTGATACCTCCCCACACATAATCTCCAGTATATAACCTGTCCTCTATATACATCTCTGCCCTTATCTCCTGATACCTCCCCACACATAATCTCCAGAGTATAACCTGTCCTCTCCATACATCTCTGCCCTAATCTCCTGATACCTCCACACATTACCTCCAGTATATAACCTGTCCTCTCCATAGATCTCTGCCGTAATCTCCTGATACCTCCACACATAATCTCCAGTATATAACCTGTGCTCTCCATACATCTCTGTCCTATTCTCCTGATACCTCCAGACACATAATCTCCAGTATATAACCTGTCCTCTCCATACATCTCTGCTCTAATCTCCTGATACCTCCTCACACATAATCTCCAGTATATAACCTGTCCTCTCCATACATCTCTGTCCTAATCTCCTGCTACCTCCTCACACATAATCTCCAGTATATAACCTGTCCTCTCCATACATCTCTGTCCTAATCTCCTGATACCTCCACACATAATCTCCAGTATATAACCAGTGCTCTCCATACATCTCTGTCATAATCTCCTGATACCTCCAGACACATAATCTCCAGTATACAACCTGTCCTCTCGATACATCTCTGTCCTAATCTCCTGATATCTCCCCACACATAATCTCCAGTATATAACCTGTCCTCTCCATACATCTCTGTCCTAATCTCCTGATACCTCCACACATAATCTCCAGTATATAACTTGTCCTCTCCATACATCTCTGTCCTAATCTCCTGATACCTCCTCACACATAATCTCCAGTATATAACCTGTCCTCTCCATACATCTCTGCACTAATCTCCTGATACCTCCACACATAATCTCCAGTATATAACCTGTGCTCTCCATACATCTCTGTCCTAATCTCCTGATACCTCCAGACACATAATCTCCAGTATATAACCTGTCCTCTCCATACATCTCTGCCCTAATCTCCTGATACCTCCACACATAATCTCCAGTATATAACCTGTGCTCTCCATACATCTCTGTCCTAATCTCCTGATACCTCCAGACACATAATCTCCAGTATATAACTTGTCCTCTCCATTCATCTCTGCCCTAATCTCCTGATACCTCCCCACACATAATCCCCAGTATATAACCTGTCCTCTCCATAAATCTCTGCCGTAATCTCCTGATACCTCCTCACACATAATCTCCAGTATATAACCTGTCCTCTCCATACATCTCTGTCCTAATCTCCTGATACCTTCTAACACATAATCCCCAGTATATAACCTGTCCTCTCCATAGATCTCTGCCGTAATCTCCTGATACCTCCACACATAATCTCTAGTATATAACCTGTCCTCTCCATACATCTCTGCCCTAATCTCCTGATACCTCCACACACATAATCTCCAGTATATAACCTGTCTTCTCCATACATCTCTGTCCTAATCTCCTGATATCTCCCCAGTGGGATTGTCTCCCACAGTGGAGATTATGTCCCCACACATAATCTCCAGTATATAACCTGTCCTCTCCATAGATCTCTGCCGTAATCTCCTGATACCTCCTCACACATAATCTCCAGTATATAACCTGTCCTCTCCATACATCTCTGTCCTAATCTCCTGATACCTCCACACATAATCTCCAGTATATAACCTGTCCTCTCCATAGATCTCTGCCGTAATCTCCTGATACCTCCTCACACATAATCTCCAGTATATAACCTGTCCTCTCCATACATCTCTGCCCTAATCTCCTGATATCATCTCACACATAATCTCCAGTATATAACCTGTCCTCTCCATACATCTCTGTCCTAATCTCCTGATACCTCCACACACATAATCTCCAGTATATAACCTGTCCTCTCCATACATCTCTGTCCTAATCTCCTGATCCCTCCCCACACATAATCTCCAGTATATAACCTGTCCTCTCCTTACATCTCTGCCATAATCTCCTGATACCTCCACACACATAATCTCCAGTATATAACCTGTCCTCTCCATACATCTCTGCTCTAATCTCCTGATATCATCTCACACATAATCTCCAGTATATAACCTGTCCTCTCCATACATCTCTGTCCTAATCTCCTGATATCATCTCACACATAATCTCCAGTATATAACCTGTCCTCTCCATACATCTCTGTCCTAATCTCCTGATACCTCTCCACACAATCTCCAGTATATAACCTGTCCTCTCCATACATCTCTGCCCTAATCTGATATCATCTCACACATAATCTCCAGTATATAACCTGTCCTCTCCATACATCTCTGTCCTAATCTCCTGATACCTCCACACACATAATCTCCAGTATATAACCTGTCCTCTCCATACATCTCTGCTCTAATCTCCTGATACCTCCACACATAATCTCCAGTATATAACCTGTCCTCTCCATACATCTCTGTCCTAATCTCCTGATCCCTCCCCACACATAATCTCCAGTATATAACCTGTCTTCTCCATACATCTCTGTCCTAATCTCCTGATATCATCTCACACATAATCTCCAGTATATAACCTGTCCTCTCCATACACCTCTGTCCTAATCTCCTGATACCTCCACACATAATCTCCAGTATATAACCTGTCCTCTCCATACATCTCTGTCCTAATCTCCTGAGACCTCCCCACACATAATCTACAGTATATAACCTGTCCTCTCCATACATCTCTGTCCTAATCTCCTGATACCTCCACCACATAATCTCCAGTATATAACCTGTCCTCTCCATAAAACTCTGCCCTAATCTTTAGTAATCTTACTAATTATCATTATGGAAGCAAATCAAGGCAGCAGTGCTGTTATATTACCCTTGTTTCTGTTTGGCCTGATATTATGAATCCTGATAGCATTCCCACTTCGATAACGACCATATTAGTCACATTTCTTTGTCCAATGTAACTGTGGCAAAAGAAATTACAGGTCACGATTTAATGATATGACAGTCATCTGACATCAGGGACAACCTTCCGATGATGAGAATTAAGGGGCCTTCATGGTTTTCCTTCCCAGTTGCGCACCCGGCCAGGGAACCGCAGCAGGTCCAATGAATGAGAATGGAGCAGCGTAGCATTAGGTGGTCGGGTGCCCCACTGTGCAAAGGGATACTGTGAAGGGGCAACAGCATTGATAGATAGATGAATAATAGATAGACAGATAGATAGATATTGATATTAGATAGATAATAGATAAACAATAGATAGATGATTGATATTAGATAGATAGATAGATAATAGATAGATAGAAGATCGATAGATGATAGATAATAGCTAGATAACAGATAGATAGATAATAGATCGATAGAAAGATATTAAATGATAAATGATAGATAGGTAAATGATAGATACTAGATAGATAGATAGATAGATAATAGATATTGATATTAGATAGATAAATAATAGATAGAAATATAATAGATATTAGATAGATAATAGATAGATTATAGATAATAGATGATAGCTAATAGATAGATAATAAATAGATAATAGATAGATGGATAAATAATAGATAGATAGTAGATCGATAAATAGATGATAGATAATAGCTAGATAACAGAAATTAGATAGATAATAGATATTAGATAGACGATAGATAGATAGATAGATAGATAGATACATAGATAATAGATAAACTGAGTGATTGATCACAACTAATTTGACCGATTCGCCCTTTTCTCTACAGATTTTCTGTTATTAGTTGCCGCTGTTGCTGTTGTAGGATTCTGTTCATCTTTTAGCGCAGTGGAATTACTTATATTTCTGTGGTTCATCTATAGTTCAATATAAAGATTACCTGACGGTTATAACAATAGTAAAGATACAAGAATTCCAGTCACCAAAAACTCCCACATCAATAGTAAATGCCGATGGGACTTTCACTGGGTCCAAATTGTATTTTGTGACTCTCTGTAAGAAACAAGGGTCAGGAGGTGACTGATATAATAGAAATGGAAACAAATGTTAAATTCAAAGGAAAATTAACAAGAATAACAAGAGTCTCCCAAACATTGCAGCCACCATGTATCACCTCTACTTGTAATGTGCTCAAAACCTGGACCTAAAGAGGAAATCCCTCCAACATCGCAGTGCTGGGTTATGTGCCCTTGGGCTGAGTCTTGTGGCCACCTTCGCTTACACCATCCCCTTCCCGACCTTCTGACTCCACCTTCCAATGCAGGTTTTGGATCCGACATTTACTCTTCTGTTCCCGGCCTAGATCTGTCCTGACTCTGTCTTTAGCTCAGTCCTCCCAGCTCTCCAGATTCGTTGGAATCTGACATTTAAGAGATTCCCTTTCATTTGAATCCAGAAAAATGGTGGATATCCTGCTGGATGTCATTTTTAAAAAATTTTTTTGAGGGACGTGAAGGTATGAAAAAAACCATTAAACAGGATTATAATAACCCATGCCAGGCGCACCTCTCATCAGTCCTGCTGCCGCAGCTCCCCGTCTGGTCCTCGGACTGCTGACGATTAGTTTCAGTCTGGATCTTTTGAGATGTGACCACATGAGATCTAGTTATGGCCAGAAGACCCACACTGAAAACCGATCGGAAGAGTGGAGGACAAGGCAAGAGAGCTGAGGTGGTAGGGCGAGTGAGCTGCGGGCTCAGGACAGGTGAGATGCGGGCCCAGTGTGGGGGAACTAAAGGCACTGGGAAGATGAGCTGCCGGCACAGGGCAGATGAGTTGCGAGCACAGGGGGGGTGAACTGTGGGCCCAGGACAGGTGAACTGCGGGCGCAGGACGGGTGAACTGCGGGCGCAGGACGGGTGAGCTGTATGCCCATGGTGTGGGAACTGTGGGCATAGGAAAGATCAGCTGCAGCCCCAGGGCAGGAGAACTGTGGGCCCAGGGCAGGTGAGCTGTGGGCCCAGGGCAGGTGAGAACTGGGGCCCAGGGTGTGAGAACTGGGGCCCAGTGCAGGTGAGCTGCAGGCCAAGGACGAGTGAGCTGGGGACCTGGGATGGGAAAGCTTTGAGCCCAGGGTGTGAGAACTGCGGGATCAGGGCAGGTGAGCTGCAGGCACAGGACAGGTGAGCTGCGGGTCCAGGACGGGTGAGCTACGTGCCCAGGACGGGTGAGCTACGTGCCCAGGACGGGTGAGCTGTATGCCCGTGATGTGGGAACTGTGGGCATAGGAAAGATCAGCTGCAGCCCCAGGGCAGGAGAACTGCGGGCCCAGGGCAGGTGAGCTATGGGCCCAGGGCAGGTGAGAACTGGGGGCAAGGGTATGAGAACTGGGGCCCAGTGCAGGTGAGCTGCAGGCCAAGGACGAGTGAGCTGGGGACCTGGCATGGGAAAGCTTTGGGCCCAGGGTGTGAGAACTGCAGGATCAGGGCAGGTGAGCTGCAGGCACAGGACAGGTTAGCTGCGAGTCCAGGACGGGTGAGCTTCAGGTTCAGGACTGGTGAGCTGGAGCGCCAGGACAGGTGAGCTGCAGGCACAGGACCGGTGAGTGCAGGCACAGGACGGGTGAGCTGCGGGTCCAGGACGGGTGAGCTGCGGGTCCAGGACGGGTGAGCTGCGGGTCCAGGACGGGTGAGCTGCGGGTCCAGGATTGGTGAGCTGGAGGGCCAGGACGGGTGAGCTGGAGGTCCAGGACAGGTTAGCTGCGGGTCCAGGACAGGTGAGCTGCAGGCACAGGACAGGTGATCTGCAGGCACAGGACAGGTGAGCTGCGGGTCCAGGACAGGTGAGCTGCGGGTCCAGGACTGGTGAGCTGGAGGGCCAGGACAGGTGAGCTGCAGGCACAGGACAGGTGAGCTGCAGGCACAGGACAGGTGAGCTGCGGTCCAGGACAGGTGAGCTGCGGGTCCAGGACAGGTGAGCTGCAGGTCCAGGACTGGTGAGCTGGATGGCTGGACGGGTGAGCTGGAGGTCCAGGACAGGTGAGCTGCGGGTCCAGGACAGGTGAGCTGCAGGCACAGGCCAGGTGAGCTGCAGGCACAGGACAGGTGAGCTGCGGGCACAGGACAGATGAGCTGCGGGTCCAGGACAAGTGAGCTAGAGGGCCAGGATGGGTGAGCTGCAGGCACAAGACAGGTGAGCTGCAGGCACAGGAAAGGTGAGCTGCGGGTCCAGGACGGGTGAGCTGCGGGTCCAGGATTGGTGAGCTGGAGGGCCAGGACGGGTGAGCTGGAGGTCCAGGACAGGTGAGCTGCGGGTCAAGGACAGGTGAGCTGCGGGTCCAGGACAGGTGAGCTGCGGGTCCAGGACAGGTGAGCTGCGGGTCCAGGACGGGTGAGCTGCGGGTCCAGGACGGGTGAGCTGCGGGTTCAGGACTGGTGAGCTGCAGGCACAGGACAGGTGAGCTGCAGGTCCAGGACGGGTGAGCTGCGGGTCCAGGATTGGTGAGCTGGAGGGCCAGGAAGGGTGAGCTGGAGGTCCAGGACAGGTGAGCTGCAGGCACAAGACAGGTGAGCTGCAGGCACAGGACAGGTGAGCTGCGGTCCAGGACAGGTGAGCTGCGGTCCAGGACAGGTGAGCTGGGGGTCCAGGACGGGTGATCTGCGGGTCCAGGATTGGTGAGCTGGAGGGCCAGGACGGGTGAGCTGGAGGTCCAGGACAAGTGAGCTGTGGGTCCAGGACAGGTGAGCTGCAGGCACAGAACAGGTGATCTGCAGGCACAGGACAGGTGAGCTGCGGGTCCAGGACAGGTGAGCTGCGGGTCCAGGACAGGTGAGCTGCGGGTCCAGGACGGGTGAGCTGCGGGTTCAGGACTGGTGAGCTGGAGGGCCAGGACAGGTGAGCTGCAGGCACAGGACAGGTGAGCTGCAGGCACAGGACAGGTGAGCTGCGGTCCAGGACAGGTGAACTGCGGGTCCAGGACGGGTGAGCTGCGGGTCCAGGATTGGTGAGCTGGAGGGCCAGGACGGGTGAGCTGGAGGTCCAGGACAAGTGAGCTGCGGGTCCAGGACAGGTGAGCTGCAGGCACAGAACAGGTGATCTGCAGGCACAGGACAGGTGAGCTGCAGGTCCAGGACGGGTGATCTGCGGGTCCAGGATTGGTGAGCTGGAAGGCCAGGACGGGTGAGCTGGAGGTCCAGGACAAGTGAGCTGCGGGTCCAGGACAGGTGAGCTGCAGGCACAGAACAGGTGATCTGCAGGCACAGGACAGGTGAGCTGCGGGTCCAGGACAGGTGAGCTGCGGGTCCAGGACGGGTGAGCTGCGGGTTCAGGACTGGTGAGCTGGAGGGCCAGGACAGGTGAGCTGCAGGCACAGGACAGGTGAGCTGCAGGCACAGGACAGGTGAGCTGCAGGCACAGGACAGGTGAGCTGTGGTCCAGGACAGGTGAGCTGCGGGTCCAGGACGGGTGAGCTGCGGGTCCAGGACGGGTGAGCTGGAGGGCCAGGACGGGTGAGCTGGAGTTCCAGGACAGGTGAGCTGCGGGTCCAGGACAGGTGAGCTGCGGGTCCAGGACAGGTGAGCTGCGGGTCCAGGACGGGTGAGCTGCGGGTCCAGGACGGGTGAGCTGCGGGTTCAGGACTGGTGAGCTGGAGGGCCAGGAAAGGTGAGCTGCAGGCACAGGACAGGTGAGCTGCGGGTCCAGGACGGGTGAGCTGCGGGTCCAGGATTGGTGAGCTGGAGGGCCAGGAAGGGTGAGCTGGAGGTCCAGGACAGGTGAGCTGCAGGCACAGGACAGGTGAGCTGCAGGCACAGGACAGGTGAGCTGCGGTCCAGGACAGGTGATGTCACGCTGTCTAGCAGATGTATAAATATATAATGTCAGTAATCTAGCAAGTGGGACAACATTCTATATAACATATAAATAGATAACATTAACATGTATATATAGCATAGTATTACCTGACATAATATCCTGTGGGTCAATACTGAATCCTTTTCACGCTGTCTCTGGCTAGAGGTGGACCGGGGTCTATGCTGACCCTAAACTGGGGTCCTGACTAGTCCCTCTACCTGGAGGTACTGTTAATGGTACAGAGGTCCAGGCCACCAGCGTAAACCCTGTCTCCTATAAATCCCTGACCACTGTAATCTAGTCCTTAGAAGGACCCTGATTACCACCATAGGGAATGGACAGGTAAAGGTAAACAAACAGTATAGACAAACGAGACAGACAGGGGATAAAGTAAATACTGTCTTTCATACAACATAAAAACACAGAGGGAACACCAAAGGTCTAGAAGATAAACTATAAGCAAGGAGTGGAGAAACAACAAAGGAGCTCTTAGCTTATGTCTTCTCAGAACCGATCCTAACTGCAGTCTGTATGAATGCTTTCACCGGCATCTAACCAGCAGACTGGCAGCTATATAAAGGAAACTAATTAGAACATAATCAAAAGCAGCCGGGCGAGGCTGGACCTAGTCTTAGCAAAGAGCTAGGTAAAATTAACTCCCTCACCACCAAACACAAAGTAACAGCAACTCAGCTGCGAGAAGTCAGAATGTGCAATCGCGACGATCCTCGTGGCGATGCACCCATGACAGTACCCCCCCCTTCTACGAGGGGCCTCCGGACCCTCAGGGCCAGGTCTGCCCGGGTAAGTTGTGTGGAAGGTCCGAACCAATCGATCTGCGTTAACCTCCGACGCAGGGACCCACGTCCTCTCCTCAGGACCATACCCCTTCCAATGAACCAGGTACTGAAGGGACCGACGATTCAGACGTGAGTCAATGATCTTCAACACTTGAAATTCTAAGTTACCATTGACCACCACTAGAGGAGGAGGTAGAAGTGACGGTATAACTGGCGCCACGTACCTCTTAAGCAACGATTTGTGGAATACATTATGGATTTTAAACGTAGGAGGGAGGTCCAGACGAAATGCCACAGGATTAATTATAGAACTGATCCTGTATGGACCGATGAACCTGGGACCCAGTTTCCAGGAGGGAACTTTGCGTTTTATATTCTTGGTAGACAACCACACCAGATCGTTCACACCTAGGTCCGGACCAGACACTCTCCTCCTATCAGACCTCCGCTTGAAACAGTTCCCTATAGCACTCAGACCATTTAGCACTCCTTCCTGAAGGATAGGAACCGGGTCATCCGTCTTTCCAGCCCCTGGGAAACTACGAGATAAGGCATCAGGAAGCAATTTTATTGAGCAGTCATACGTGCGATGAGGAGGTAACTTTTGACACCCCTCTTCTGAGAACATCTCCCAAAGTCCTCCAGAAAAGGAGGCAAAGTCCTAGGCACGACCGCACCGATGACCGTGTTTATGCAGTTATTCTTGCAAAATTCACCCCACTGGCTTATCTTTCTGGATTGCCAATCAATCACTGGGTTATGTTTAGACAACCAGGGAAGTCCCCAACACAATAGGAGTAGGAAGACCCTCCAACACATAACAAGACAACTGTTCTTTATGTATTGCCCCTACTCGAAGGTCTATGTTATGAACAGCTTGTACAAAGCTACCTTGATCGAGAGGTCTGGCGTCAATAGAAAGTATAGGGATCGGTTTGGCCAATACACTCAGTTGCATACCTTGCACCTGGGCAAACCGAGCGTCCACCATATTAGCCCCAGACCCACTATCAAGAAGAACAGAAATCCTCTCAACTCTCGCACCAACCATCACCTCCGCAGGCACGAGAAATTGAGACGGACCTGGGGACGAAATACCTACTCCCAGGTTGTCGTCCACTACACAACCTGGGATTAACAGTTTTTCGGTGACTTTTTTGCTCAATGAGGCACGGAAGGGACACCCCCCAACAAAATGTCCCTCTCTCCCGCAGAAGAAACACCTTCTTGTCTTGCGGCGCACCGCTGATTCCCTCCTAAAAAATGATGTCCCTCCCAACTGCATAGGTTCCTCAGAACAGGCCAGGGGAACCTCAATAAAAGGGACTTTAGTAGTGGGTGGAGTCATAACAGGGGGCGGAGTTACCTCGCACCTCCCCCGAAGCCGTCTATCAATACGAATAGCAAGGGCCATAGCAGCCTCCAGTGACGGAGGAGAATCATACTGAGCCAAAACATCTTTTAATTTGTCAGACAACCCTTGACAAAACTGGCTCCTAAGAGCTGGGTCATTCCACTGAGTATCTGTGGCCCATCTACGGAACTCAGAAGAAAATTCCTCTGCCGGACGATCTCCCTGCTGTATCCTACGTAACTTCGTTTCAGCAAGGGAGACCCGATCCGGGTCATCATACACCAGACCCAGGGCAGCAAAAAATCGATCTACTGACTGGAGGGCCGGGGAACCCGGGGGAAGAGAGAACGCCCAGGATTGAGGGTTCCCTTGTAAGAGCGAGATGACAATTCCCACCCTCTGCTCTTCACTCCCCGATGACCGAGGCCGCAGCCAAAAGTATAATTTACATGCCTCCCGGAAGGTAAAAAATTTGTCCCGCCCACCAGTGAACCTGTCTGGGAGAGCAACCTTAGGTTCAGACCTGGTTTGCTCCGGGGGGAACAAAACCTTGGACTTAATGTCCGCAAGCTCCAAGGACAACTTCTGCAACTGCAGGGCAATCTGGGCCACTGGGTCCATGGTAGCTGGGGAGAATCTTTACTATGGCCGGTGAAAATGTCACGCTGTCTAGCAGATGTATAAACACGGATTTTGGTAAGAACTTACCGGTAAAATCCTTTTCAGCGAAGGAAGGGAGGGAGACACAGGAATTCATTACTGATGGGTAGGCGGAGCCCCAGATCAGGATGTCACCTCAGATCAAAAGAGTGCTGACTGGCTGGCCCCTCCAGCTCGGGCTCCTCCTACTCAGCTCCAGTCGTACCAAAGCTTTTAGGAAAAGAGCCAAGATCACCAGCGGAGCAACATAACCCCTTCTGAAGGAACTTCAGAGAAAAAACACAAGGATACAGGTTATGCATGCAAAGAAAGCCAAAAACCACAGAGTTACAGGTACTACTCACGGAACCTGACTACTGCGATGAGCTGGCGATGCTGGAACAGAGCCTTAGCGCGCTGACCTCAGCCCAGATAATCGCTATCAGATAAGGGTCGCGCTGCATCTGAAAACATCAACACACTTCTGCCTTGGGAGGGTGCTGTGTCTCCCTCCCTTCCTTCGCTGAAAAGGATTTTACCGGTAAGTTCTTACCAAAATCCGTGTTTCAGCTGCAGAATGGAAGGGAGGGAGACACAGGAATTCATTACTGATGGGACGTCCCAAAGCAGTTCAAAAATAAGGGTGGGAAAAAAACCAACAAGAGGCAGAAACCCAACAACCTTAACAACAAAGCGCAACCAGCGCTAAACACAAGTTCATCCAGAACTTTAAACTACAGCTGCCTGCAGGACCCTACGTCCGAGGGCTGCATCAGCGGAAGCACTGACGTCCACTTTATAAAACTTCGTAAACGTGTGGACAGAGCGCCAAGTCGCCGCCCGGCAGAGCTGCACTGCCGAAGCACCTTGGTGAAAAGCCCACGATGAAGCCACAGCCCTCGTGGAATGGGCTTGAATCTTAATCGGGCAAGATTCACCCTGAAGACGGTAAGCTTCCAATATAGCTGACCGAATCCAACAAGCTATAGAATCCTTGGAAGCTCGTTGACCACGCCGACGACCGACTGGAACCACAAATAGGGAGTCCGTCTTACGAAAACCTTGAGTAATAGATAGATAAAACTTCAAGGCCCGCACTAAATCCAATGTGTGTAAAGCACGCTCTTTCACATTCTTCGGATCCGGGCAGAATGAAGGCAACACAATATCCTGGTTGACATGAAATTGTGACACCACTTTAGGCAAAAAATCACCCCGAGTGCGAAGCACTACACAATCCGGAAAAAACTCCAGAAAAGGAGGCGAACAAGAAAGAGCTGCCAACTCAGAAACTCTCCTCAAGGAAGTGACTGCAACAAGGAAAGCCACCTTCCAAGAAAGTAAAGAAAGGCTAGCAGAAACCATAGGCTCAAAAGGTTTATGCTGAAGAGCCTCCAAAACAAGGTTGAGCCGCCAAGGAGACACGGGTGCCTTCCGCGGCGGGAACTTACGAGATATACCTCGGAAAAAGGAGAGCACGTCTCTATTTGAAGCAATGGTTCTCCGGAACAATAAGGACAGAGCAGAAATCTGACCTTTCAGGGTGCTGACTGCCAAACCCTTGTCTAGCCCATGCTGCAGAAAAGCCAACAGGTTGGGAATGGAAAATTTTCTCGGGTTCCGAGAGGACCCCAAACACCACGAAAAGAAGGTTTCCCAAATTTTGTGGTAAATCCTAGTAGTAGCCGGACTTCTTGCAGCACGAAGGGTAGCAATGACCTCGGCTGAGAAACCTCTACGGGTCAAGATTTCGGTCTCAAGAGCCACGCCGTCAAACGCAGGGACATCAAGTCCGGATGACAAACGGGCCCCTGAGTCAACAAGTCCGGTTGAAGAGGGAGTGGAAAAGGAGGTGCCGCCAACAGCGACATTATTGTCGAGAACCACACCCTTCTTGGCCAGTCTGGAGCTATCAAAATAGCTGGAATTCTCTCTAGTCTGATCCGACGCAGTACTAGAGGAAGTAAGGATATCGGCGGGAATACATAGATCAGCTCGAACTGATCCCACTGAGCCACTAGAGCATCCACCGCCACAGCCTTCGGGTCCTTGTACCTGGACATGAACGTCGGTAACTTGGCATTGGACCTGGATGCCATCAAATCCACTTGTGGGGTTCCCCAGCGAGAGCACAGTAGTGCAAAAACTTCCGGGTGGAGGCTCCATTCCCCGGGATCCATCCTTCTGCGACTGAGAAAGTCCGCTGTAATATTCTGAACCCCTGGAATGTGAATCGCCGAAATGGCTGGTACACTGGCCTCTGCCCAAATCAGAATTCGGGACACCTCTACCATGAGTCTGGAACTCCTTGTCCCACCTTAGTGATTGATATACGCGGACAGCCGTCGCATTGTCTGTCTGCACTCGGACTGGCAGACCGCTCAAAGGGACCGTCCAATGTTGGAGGCAAAGGAAAATCGCCCTCAATTCCAGGATGTTGATCGGAAGAACAGACTCTTCCGATGACCATACCCCCTGAATCCAGAGATTGTTCCAAACACCCCCCCAGCCCGTCAGGCTGGCATCGGTGGTTATGACTGACCACTTCGGAGGGAGGAAAGACTTCCCCAGGGAGAATGCCCCTGGACGTAACCACCATTCTAGAGAATCCCGCACCGCGCGAGAAATGGTGACACTGCAATCCAGCGATTGCGACTGGTTCCATCGACTCAAGATGAACCTTTGGAGAGTCCTGGAATGGAACTGGGCAAAAGGAATTGCCTCCATGGACGCCACCATCTGTCCCAGAAGACGCATACACTTCCGTAGGGACATTGCCGTTGAGGATTTCATAATCTGTACATGTCGAAGAAGACATGACTGTTTGTCTGGTGGTAGGGAAACTACCGACCGAAACGTGTCGAGATGCATTCCCAAAAAGAGGATTGTCCTCGATGGTTCCAGGGACGACTTCTCCCAATTGACCAGCCAACCGAAGTCCTTCAGAAACTGAAGAGACAAATCCCGAGCCGTCAACGCCTCCTCCTCCGAGGAAGCCACGATCAAAAGATCGTCCAGATAAGGGAGAATCGTAATCCCCTGTCTTCGAAGGATTGCCATGAGGGGCGCCAGAATTTTTGTAAAGACCCTTGGCGCTGAGGCTAAGCCGAACGGCAGAGCCACGAACTGGTAATGATTCTGACCTATGGCAAATCGAAGAAAGCGCTGATGAGCCTTTCCGATGGGAATATGCAAATAGGCGTCGCGAATGTCGATTGACACCAGAAAATCGTTCTGTGACAGAGCTGCCACAACGGAGCGAAGCGACTCCATGCGAAATTTCCGGGCATGGACATGCCGGTTTAATCGCTTGAGATCCAGAATCGGGCGAAATTTGTTCTCCTTTTTGGGAACTATAAAAAGGTTGGAATAAAAACCTTTCCCTCGGTCCTCTGACGGAACCGGTATCACTACACCCTTTTGTAGCAGAGATTCGACCTCTCGCTGTAGAGCGACAACAAGCTCGGGTTCCGACGGAACGTGAGATTGACAAAAAACATTTGGGGGTCGAGAAGCAAACTCTATGAAATAGCCTGCCGACACTATCCGCGTTACCCAGGAATCTGGAACGCGAGCCATCCAAGTCTCCTTGAAAAGAAGCAGGCGACCCCCCACTCGAGAATCCTCGAGTGGACCCCTGGCGTCAATCCGACTTTGCGGGCTTCTTGTCAAGTTCCCGCTTGTCCTGGCGGAAACTCTGCTTCCAGGGAGTACGAGTTTTCTGAGAGGATTTCTTTCCTGAGAAGGAAGGACGACCCGATCCCCACGAGGAGTGACTAGATCGTCCTCGGCCCCGAAAGGACCGCCGACCACTATAGACACCAGGCTTACTGGACACCGAGGCCATGGCCCTACGCTGTGGTAATGCTGATTCCTTCGCCTTAGCCTTGGAAATCAGCTCTGTGAGGTCGGATCCAAAAAGATGGCCACCCTTGTAAGGTAAGGCCAACAACCCTTGTTTGGAAACTGCGTCCCCGGCCCACTGTCTGAGCCATAAAGCTCTTCTGACTGTGACCGCTGAAGCTTGCGCTTTGGCCAGCAGAGATTCCGTATCCAGACCGGCATCAAAGATATAACAGGCTGCCGTTTGTAACCATTCACAAGTTTCCCGTATCTCAGATAACGGAGATTCATTTTGCAACTCCGTCTTCAGACGTGCCAACCAGCTTAGAGAAGCTCTAGCAGCACACATGGATCCTAGCACTGCTCGGAATCCATGACCCGCAGCCTCATAGCTTGCTTTTGCCGCCAATTCTGCTTTTCTATCCAAAGGCTCCTGTAAGCTCGCTTTTCCCTTAATAGGGAGTAGTGAGGATTTACTAAGCTGAGATAAAGACACATCCACCTCAGGAGCAGAAGTCCAATTAGCCTTTAACTCCGCAGAGCAAGGATAAAGTGTATCAAAGAAATGCGTTCCATGAAAACGCTTATCTGGACACAGACGTTCCTCCTCTATTACACTATTAAGCTCATCCAGAGCTGGCAATGTTGTACGCGAAGCACGGGACTCCTGGAACATGCGTGCTGATTTACCAGGACGACTAGTTACCTCCTCCGGTAACTGTAATATATCTCTCATGGCTTCAATTAATGCCTCCGTACGCTTCGCCATAGAGGAACGCCCCTGCGGCTCGTCCGCATCTGAATCGGATATTTCTCCATCCGAATTTAAAGGGGAACTCTGCCCAATATCAGATACATCTGACTCGCTCCGTGTAGAGGCCGGTAACGGCCTGCGTCGCTTCCTCTGAGAGGAATTAGCAGACACATATTGACCTAAAAGGTCAGACAAGTTGTTGATCGATCGAGTGATATCGTCCAATTTTCCACCGCTGTCGACCGCAGCGCTAGACGCTGTGGAGGTCTGCGTATCTGATTGCCGTAATGGCACTGGGACATGGTCCGCGGCATCTGAACTCTGTTCAGACATGTCTCACCTGTATGAGCAGGTCAAAGCGGTAATACCAGCAAAAACTATGCGGGTTTTTTTTTTTTTTTTAAACGCTGAAGGGTTAACGCTCCACCAGGCAGGGTTACCCCAGCGGTATTCAGTCAGCAAATTTAGCTGGTAGAAATAACCCTCAGAGGGGTTAATATTGCAAACTCACCACAATATATATATTTGTGAGCCCCAGCCAATTTTTATGTCTCTAATGAGACTGCAGCTGCAGGATAGCGATCGCTGCGCTGCGGGGTGAGGAATCAGCACTCACCCAGCCGGCCGTGGTGTCTTATGAGGAGAGGAGCGGTCTGAGGACCCCAGGAGCCTGTGTAATGGCCGCCACAGTGAGGGGGTCGCAGGAGAAACGCCAGAGCGCGCGTCTTCCTGCTCAGAAGACCGGGAATAGTTAGGCCACGCCCCCTGCCAGCTCAAATATTGAGCGCGAACTCCCTCGCTCCTGCTCCCTCTCTGTCCTGCAGCTATCTGCCTGCGGACAAAAAATCACCACATCTACTTGTAACAGCGCTGTCACAGCAGCGCTGAAGCATACTGACATACTTGTAACAGCGCTGTCACAGCAGCGCTGAAGCATACTGACATACAAGTAATAGCGCTGCTCACTCAGACGCTAAAGCACTCACACATAATTATAATAAAAAATTTGTGTGGAGTACTCACCAGCCAAGGCGCCACAGGGACCCTCAGGGGTTTCTGGCGCTGTGCCCATGCTTCCCCCCAGGGCGAGGAACGCAGTGACCGCACGTGTGGTTTGCGTCCCGCCAGGGAAGCTCTCCTCATCCCCCAGGGCCGGCAAGGATTCTGCAGGGACTTTGAGTAAATACAGATCCGCCGAGGGAGAGGTTGGGGTACAGCAGCGCTGGTACCCCTGAGACCTCTAGACCAACTGGTGATCCAAGTCTCCTGTCCGAATATAAAATAATAAAATCTTCTGAGGAGCTGCATTAGCAGCGACCATCCTCTGGACCTCAAATCTTAGACTGGAGCTGAGTAGGAGGAGCCCGAGCTGGAGGGGCCAGCCAGTCAGCACTCTTTTGATCTGAGGTGACATCCTGATCTGGGGCTCCGCCTACCCATCAGTAATGAATTCCTGTGTCTCCCTCCCTTCCATTCTGCAGCTGAAATATATAATGTCAGTAATCTAGCAAGTGGGACAACATTCTATATAACATATAAATAGATAACATTAACATGTATATATAGCATAGTATTACCTGACATAATATCCTGTGGGTCAATACTGAATCCTTTTCACGCTGTCTCTGGCTAGAGGTGGACCGGGGTCTATGCTGACCCTAAACTGGGGTCCTGACTAGTCCCTCTACCTGGAGGTACTGTTAATGGTACAGAGGTCCAGGCCACCAGCGTAAACCCTGTCTCCTATAAATCCCTGACCACTGTAATCTAGTCCTTAGAAGGACCCTGATTACCACCATAGGGAATGGACAGGTAAAGGTAAACAAACAGTATAGACAAACGAGACAGACAGGGGATAAAGTAAATACTGTCTTTCATACAACATAAAAACACAGAGGGAACACCAAAGGTCTAGGAGATAAACTATAAGCAAGGAGTGGAGAAACAACAAAGAAACTCTTAGCTTATGTCTTCTCAGAACCGATCCTAACTGCAGTCTGTATGAATGCTTTCACCGGCATCTAACCAGCAGACTGGCAGCTATATAAAGGAAACTAATTAGAACATAATCAAAAGCAGCCGGGCGAGGCTGGACCTAGTCTTAGCAAAGAGCTAGGTAAAATTAACTCCCTCACCACCAAACACAAAGTAACAGCAACTCAGCTGCGAGAAGTCAGAATGTGCAATCGCGACGATCCTCGTGGCGATGCACCCATGACAGGTGAGCTGCGGTCCAGGACAGGTGAGCTGCGGGTCCAGGACGGGTGATCTGCGGGTCCAGGATTTGTGAGCTGGAGGGCCAGGACGGGTGAGCTGGAGGTCCAGGACAAGTGAGCTGCGGGTCCAGGACAGGTGAGCTGCAGGCACAGAACAGGTGATCTGCAGGCACAGGACAGGTGAGCTGCGGGTCCAGGACAGGTGAGCTGCGGGTCCAGGACAGGTGAGCTGCGGGTCCAGGACGGGTGAGCTGCGGGTTCAGGACTGGTGAGCTGGAGGGCCAGGACAGGTGAACTGCAGGCACAGGACAGGTGAGCTGCAGGCACAGGACAGGTGAGCTGCGGTCCAGGACAGGTGAACTGCGGGTCCAGGACGGGTGAGCTGCGGGTCCAGGATTGGTGAGCTGGAGGGCCAGGACGGGTGAGCTGGAGGGCAAGGACAGGTGAGCTGCGGGTCCAGGACAGGTGAGCTGCAGGCACAGGACAGGTGATCTGCAGGCACAGGACAGGTGATCTGCAGGCACAGACAGGTGAGCTGCGGGTCCAGGACAGGTGAGCTGCAGGTCCAGGATGAGTGAGCTGCGGGTTCAGGACTGGTAAGCTGGAGGGCCAGGACAGGTGAGCTGCAGGCACAGGACGGGTGAGCTGGAGGTCCAGGGTGAGTGAGCTTTGGGCCCAGGGTGTGAACTGCGGGCACAGGGCAGGAGAGCTGCGGGCACAGGGCAGGAGAGCTGCGGGCACAGGGCAGGAGAGCTGCCTGCACAGGGCAGGTAAATAAAAACTGAACTCTGATTGAATACTATTAGCAACAAGGAAACTTTTCCTGTAGACCAGTTCTGATAAATGACTCGCGATAAGAGTCATCCTGGGGCGATAGGCCCAATTCATCAAAATGATCTAAAAGGAAAACTGTCTTTGTATCTCATAGCAACCAATCAGTGTTCATCTTTCATTTTGCCAGAGTAACCACTAACTGTTCAGGTTTCATGTTTTAAACAGCTCTGGTAAAATAAAAGCAGCCCTGTGATTGGTTGCTATGGACGATCGGTTTACTGTGTAACAGATGTGATGAATGAGGCTTTATTCAGTACAAAGCACATTTTAGGCCTCATTTATGAAAACTGAGCCCGGCTTTGATTTTTTTTTTTAAGCAGTTCTGGTAAAATATAAGCTGCGCTGTGATTGGTTGCTGTGGCAGTTTTTCTTATAGACCCCTCAGGGGGTCAATGTTTGGGACCCACAAATGCATATACGAAGCCCTTCGTGAGTCACCTGAATATGCACGCATCCATTTCCTTCGATGAGAAGCCTGTATTTCCCGGGGATGTTTGGTAGTGGCGACTTCTGGAGGAGAAGACGATTGGTTTGATCCACACTGAACGTCACCACAACTGTTCTGTCGTTATAAACCGTAATGACCAAGGAACCACTCGGGTCGAACATAAAAGCCATGTACTTGGTCACAGCCTGAATGGCAACGACCGTGTCCTGTGAGAGGCAGAAATTAATACTGTACAAGAAGAAGATGGCACAAAAGACACTGAACGTTCTGGAAGCTTTACCTGCGTGGAGCCATATCCCCCCTGGGGACTCTGCTGTTTGATCAACCAACCGACAATTCGTAGGGCTTTCGCAATGTCACTTGCCGTAACCACGGAGCCAGTAAGGAAAGCCAGCACAACGTATCCGGATAACTCCACGTTGGCGGTGCCTTGATAGTTCTGAAGAGAGTACGTCCAGTACAAGTCGTCTCCTGCGTGAGAGACATGCCACGTGGACGTCAACATCAGGAATAATAAGTCATTCTTCCTATTCCAAAAATACCGCTGTATCAAAAAGCAGGGGATGTGTTTTACCCAAAACAATAATTTTCTGTAAATAAGCAGTTTGGGGAATAAATATAAAATATCATTTGCATTGAATATTATTAAAAATTCAATCTACATCACATAAAGTGCACTTGTGCCCAGAAAAACAAACCAAATTAGTACGAAAAAAATATTAGCGATAACCAACCTCCAAAATCCAAATGTCCAACTAGACTTATTGACCTCTTCTTTTATGACTCGGTCACTTGTCTCCAGTCTATATGAATTGGACTATTTAATATAGTATTTACTCACGGGACCATCAGGGTCAGACCGAAATGTTCCCACCAATCCTACTCATTCAAATACTAATCTTGAAAATTAGAATAGAGTAATAATCATTCAAAGAGTCAAACTATTTCACATAGTATTATTAAATTGCTTTATCTTCTATGGCGTTATCAAAATGAATCGCTCTATTCGTAGAACATAAAAAAGAGAAGAAAAGAGGAGTTTTTTAGAAATAAGTACACAAAAGACCTACTCCCTTTCAGTCATCATCACTGAAAATATATATATACCGTATATACTCGTGTATAAGCCGACCCGAGTATAAGCCGACCGCCTAATTTTGCCACAAAAAACTGAGAAAACTTATTGACTCGAGTATAAGCCTAGGGTGGAAAATGCAGCAGCTACTGGTAAATTAAAAAAATAAAAATAGATACCAATAAAAGTAAAATGAATTGAGACATCCGTAGGTTAAATGTTTTTGAATATCCATATTTAATCAGGAGCCCCATATAATGTTCCATACAGTTCATGATAAGATTCTCCATGCAAAATTCACCCCATATAATGCTGCACAAAGGTTAATAATGGCCCCATAAGATGCTCCATAGAATATGCCCCATAAGCTGCTCCATAAAGGTTATGGCCCCATTAGATGCTCCATAGATTATGCCCCATATGCTGCTCCATAAAGGTTATAGCCCCATTAGATGCTCCATAGATTATGCCCCATATGCTGCTCCATAAAGGTTATGGCCCCATAAGATGCTCCATAGAATATGCCCCATATGCTGCTGCTGCTGCGAATAAAAAAAAAAAAATGACATGCTCACCTCTCATCACTGGGGGCCAGGTGCCGGTGTCCTGAGCAGGCGGGGACACCGGTGCGCTATGGGGGCCAGCGTCATCGCTGGCTCAGGCCCTCGGCACAGGCAATATTCACCTGTCCCGTTCCTCCGCCGTGCACGCACTAAACACGTCATCGCGCCCTCTGACCTGAACGTCACAGCCAGAGGACGTAGAGGACAGAGCGGTCCACGGCAGTGGAACTGGGACAGGTGAATATAGCATGGCTCCCCCCATCATACTCACTCCCTCCTGGCGCTTCTCTGCAGCCCCTGCTTCTCCCATGGTCTCCAGCGCCACAGCTCTTTCTTCTTTCAGCTTTCACGTGGTACCGCTCATTAAAGTCATGAATATGCGTGTATTCATGACTTTAATGAGCGGTACCACGTGACCACTGAACACAGGCGCCGGAGACCATGGGAGAAGCAGGGGGCTGCAGAGACCGCGCCAGGAGGGGGTGAGTATATGTGACAGCCGCGCCCCCGCCGACCCCCTGCTATATGACTCGAGTATAAGCCGAGAGGGGCACTTTCAGCCCTAATAAATGGGCTGAAAATCTCGGCTTATACTCTAGTATATACGGTAGTTTATACTCAGCTAAGGGGTTGAAGTTATCACACCGCACTCTGTCACCGAGTTCCCCGGACTTGCTTCAACAAACAACTCATGTTCAGCCTGCCACCGGGTCGTACAAATAGCGTCTACCAACACGTTTCATACACCATCGATGCTGCCATTACGCAGCCGACGCCTTCCTGTCATTTTATATATACGCGCGCCTTCTTACATGGCGTGCTTCCGGTCGTTGTACCGCACACGCCACACTTCCGGTTCCTGGAACACATAAAGTGCCGTGTGAGCTGCAAACGTCACTTCGTAATTTCTGGCCTCATCACCGCCGATAAACAAATACTATGAGGTAGGTGTTTCAAAGCTCCTTATTTATTACGGGGAGTGCAGAAAAACAGCCGATTAACCGGTTCAGGGAGCCTACAAGGAATGTTGAAACCACTAAATCTATGGCCATTCCTTTGACTCTTTCAATTCAACAAGAATCTAAATCATAGTCAATCTTGTTAATTACCCACAGGGTCTGTGCAGGAGATCAATGATCAAAAATAGGCATTAAATATGATATAGTCACGGAGGATGTTCACTTCACACAAAAATCTTTATAAATCCTGTACCATCTGTTATGGGGCCTGTGACACAATGGATCTCTATAATCAGAATGAAAGAAAAAGGGGTGCACACTGTTCTTACCCTGGCTATGCCCCTACACTGATCTATCCCTACCTCACGCGGAGGTTGGCACCCTAAAACCTGTGCATTGGCGCCTCCACTCAACGGCGGCTGTCCCTAACTCAAGGACCCTATTGAATGTCTATCTCTACAGGAAGGAAGAGAAAGTAAGTTGCTCATTTAGTCCTTTTGGACTAGTAGTTTGAAGGTGAAAGATCCACATAGTTTCTTTTGGTAGGATCCCTTTATCCCAATTGCCTCCTCTCGGGAAGGGTAGAGAAGGATAGATTCTATCCATTCCCATAAATCTCATAACCTTTGGGTCACCTTGATGCATCAGATTAACATGATTTGCTATTGGTGTATCTCTCGTATTGATGGTGTCCCTGTGATGTTCTCCCACCCTTTTTCTCAATTCCCTACAGGTTTTGCCCACATATTCTAATCCACATATCACTCGATTCTAATTTTGAAGATTAGTATTTGAATGAGTAGAATTGGTGGGAATATTTCGGTTTGACCTAAGGATGGTCCGTGAGTAAATACTATATTAGAATAGTCCAATTCATATAGACGAGAGACAAGTGACCGAGTCATAAAAGAAGAGGTCAATAAGTCTAGTTGGACATTTGGATTTTGGAGGCCGGTTATCGCTAATTTTTTTCGTACTAATTTTGGTTTATTTTTTTGGGTTTGTTTTTTTGGGCACAAGTGCACTTTATGTGATGTGGATTGAATTTTTAATAATATTCAATAAAAATTATATTATATATTTATTCCCCAAACTGCTTATTTACAAAAATACCGCCGACCTATATGGCCGGAAAAGTTCATGTTTTGATTCATCGGTCAACATAAAAGAGCGTCTAAACCTGTGTGGCTTATTTATATGGTTTTGAACATACTGAATGTGATTTTTTTCGTGTGCTTTTTGTAAGTAGAGGTGGATCTTGGAGTAGTTATTGGCTGCAGACTATAACCAACACCGAGAGCAGCATTGGGGACTCAGTGTTGGACCCAAGGAGGGTGAATCAAGACCAGGGGTTTTTTTTGTATTTTTTCAAACAAACTGCAGCCATTGAGACAGGGTTTTCCCAATTCCAAATTATTTTGTTTTTGTTTTTTTGTTTTTTTTTCACTTTAAACTGTCTGAAAGAAACATTTTCTAGACTTTCCATTGACCACAGCAGCGGATTTAGATTTCACCACTCAACTCGATGGAGAAAATTCACAACAAATCGCCAGCATTAATTAATATTCTGCGGATTTAACATATTCACCGTAAAACCATTTTGGGGCAGATATTTTTCTGCAGTGTGTGAATGAGATTTGCTAAAATCTCTTGAATTTTGAAGCTACCGACAGAAAAATCCCTTCCCAAATTTGGACATAAATTCCATATTGTATCTTCCCTGTGTGAACATGTTCTAAAAACAAGGAAGGCTCCGTGGCGATACTATGTGCCACGATTGTTTCATATCACCTATAGGCGTATAAAATGCAATGTCAAAATGATTCCCATACCAATATCCCGAGCTGTTTAAGGAGGACCAGTCCCCTGTCCTTCCCAACTAACAGTTCCATAACTCGGGAAAGAAGAAGAGATACCCTGTCCATCACATTGATGGGAGTGGCGTAATCTTCAGGGCAGCGACCCCATAGTGCCATTTCCTACTACGGATCTATGATTGCCATCATACATTATACCCGTGGCCCACAGACCCTGATTCCATTACCTGAGGACACGGCAACTAGAAAAAGTTTGTTCAGAAGCATCTGCTTGATTGCCAGTTCATCGGCCAGTGCAAAGGTGTACGCCATCAGCGCCATGGTGTACGGATTTGTTATGTTCAGCGCTTGGTTTCTCAAACATGAGAGCCCCTGAGCCACTATAGGGTCCTGGTAGATTTAGGAGACACTTTATTATTATTATTATTATTATTATTATTATTATATCCTATGTTTTCTACATCCTACAACACCCTGGGGAATGGGAGCAACTGAATGACAGTAACAATAGTGACATTTTGAACAAAAAAAATTGGCTCAATCGTCGCCCTTTTTAGTGGGAAATGCAAAGCCGATGTTTTCACTGTGGCCCTATAATGTGGATGTATGCCCCAGTTCCATACTTCTGCAATACCCACCAGGTATCTGGGGCACATGCCCTTCATTTTACTCACAGTCGGCGGCTTCCCAGCTTCCAAGAAAGCCATTATGATATAACAGCTGTGTGAGACGTCGTCTTCCACCCCACCCTGGAACGAATAAAATATATTCATATCACATTCATGGGGAACTTTATATCAGGCTCTCGTTTCATTATAGGTTTATTAAAATTCAATAATTAAAGTTGAAATGTACAAACGTAATACTGGTTCTCATATAAGTCTATTTATGCAACAACACATACGAGCAGTATTATAGTAGTTATAGTCTTGTACATAGGAGCAGTATTATAGTAGTTATATTCTTGTACATAGGGGCAGTATATAGTAGTTATATTCTTGTACATAGGGGTAGTATTATAGTAGTTATATTCTTGTACATAGGAGCAGTATTATAGTAGTTATATTCTTGTACATAGGAGCAGTATTATAGTAGTTATATTCTTGTATATAGGGCAGTATTATAGTAGTTATATTCTTGTACATAGGGGGCAGTATTATAGTAGTTATATTCTTGTATATAGGGAGCAATATTATAGTAGTTATATTCTTGTACATAGATGTAGCGCCGCCGTCAGCGTCCCTGTCCTCTGCCAGGCAGGGACGCTGTGCCTCGGCGTCAGCATCCCCGTCCTCTGCCAAGCAGGGACGTCGCTCCTCTTACCCACGCTCGGCGTCCTCCTCCCGCCCTGCTGGGGCTGCGCGCTCCTTCCCTGCCTCTGGACTTAGGGCGCGCGCCCGCGCGCTCCCCCGCTCTTAAAGGGCCGCGCGCATCTTTCAAAAAGGTCCCCGGCCAATGCCGGTGGACTCCACCCTATATTAAGCACTCCCTCCTTAATGGAGGTGCCCGAGCAATGTTGTTGCACTGTTCACTACTCTGCTTCAGCCCTTAGGCTCCGTTTCCAGATACCTGCCAGAATCCTGCTAGCCCGGTCTCCTGAGGACGCTCACCTGTTACCTGTCTGCTAGCCTACCTGGAGGTTCGGCCGTCACCTGCAGTGTCCATCGGCTATTCCAGAGACTCTCGCCTGCTCACTTGGGGGCGTTCATCTGCCATCTGCCTGCTAGCCTACCTGGAGGTTTGGCCGTCACCTGCAGTGTCCATCGGCTATTCCAGAGACTCTCGCCTGCTCACTTGGGGGCGTTCATCTGCCATCTGCCTGCTAGCCTACCTGGAGGTTTGGCCGTCACCTGCAGTGTCCATCGGCTATTCCAGAGACTCTCGCCTGCTCACTTGGGGGCGCTCATCTGCCAGCTGCCTTCTAGCCTACCGGGAGGCTCAGCCATCTCAGGTTGTATATGCCTATTTGTCCAGAGACTACCCCGGTCACTTGCCGTGACTACCTGCCTGTCTATCCAGAGACTGCCCCGGTCACTTGCCGTGACTACCTGCCTGTCTATCCAGAGACTGCCCCGGTCACTTGCCGTGACTACCTGCCTGTCTATCCAGAGACTGCCCCGGTCACTTGCCGTGACTTCCTGCCTGTCTATCCAGAGACTGCCCCGGTCACTCGCCTGCCTGTCCATCCAGAGACTGCCCCGGTCACTTGCCGTGACCTCCTGCCTGTCTGTCCAGAGACTGCCCCGGTCACTTGCCGTGACTTCCTGTCCGTCTTCCCCGGGCGCCACCCGCTCCCTTACAAGGAAAGCCTCCTTGTATAATAGCTCAGAGGTTCCGCCTCCCAGACCCGTTACAATAGAGGCAGTATTATAGTAGTTATATTCTTGTATATAGGGAGCAGTATTATAGTAGTTATTTCTTGTACATAGGGGCAGTATTATAGTAGTTATATTCTTGTACATAGGAGAAGTATTATAGTAGTTATATTATTGTACATAGGGAGCTGTATTATAGTATTTATATTCTTGTACATAGGAGCAGTATTATAGTAGTTATATTCTTGTACATAGAGAGCTGTATTATAGTAGTTATATTCTTGTACATAAGGCAGTATTATAGTAGTTATATTCTTGTACATAGGAGCAGTATTATAGTAGTTATATTCTTGTACATAGGGGGCAGTATTATAGTGGTTATATTCTTGTACATAAGGGCAGTATTATAGTAGTTATATTCTTGTACATAGGAGAAGTATTATAGTAGTTATATTATTGTACATAGGAGCAGTATTATAGTAGTTATATTCTTGTACATATGAGCAGTATTATAGTAGTTATATTCTTGTACATAGGGGCAGTATTATAGTAGTTATATTCTTGTACATAGGGGCAGTATTATAGTAGTAATATTCTTGTACATAGGGGTAGTATTATAGTAGTTATATTCTTATACATAGGAGTAGTATTATAGTAGTTATATTCTTGTACATAGGGGCAGTATTATAGTAGTTATATTCTTGTATATAGGGAGCAGTATTATAGTAGTTATATTCTTGTACATAGGGGTAGTATTATAGTAGTTATATTCTTGTACATAGGGGGCAGTATTATAGTAGTTATATTCTTGTACATAGGGAGCAGTATTATAGTAGTTATATTCTTGTACATAGGGGCAGTATTATAGTAGTTATATTCTTGTACATAGGAGCAGTATTATAGTAGTTCTATTCTTGTACATAGGGGCAGTATTATAGTAGTTATAGTCTTGTACATAGGGAGCTGTATTATAGTAGTTATATTCTTGTACATAAGGCAGTATTATAGTAGTTATATTCTTGCACATAGGAGCAGTATTATAGTAGTTATATTCTTGTACATAGGGGGCAGTATTATAGTAGTTATAGTCTTGTACATAGAAGCAGTATTATAGTAGTTATATTCTTGTACATAGGGGCAGTATTATAGTAGTTATATTCTTGTACATAGGAGAAGTATTATAGTAGTTATATTATTGTACATAGGGAGCTGTATTATAGTATTTATATTCTTGTACATAGGAGCAGTATTATAGTAGTTATATTCTTGTACATAGAGAGCTGTATTATAGTAGTTATATTCTTGTACATAAGGCAGTATTATAGTAGTTATATTCTTGTACATAGGAGCAGTATTATAGTAGTTATATTCTTGTACATAGGGGGCAGTATTATAGTGGTTATATTCTTGTACATAAGGGCAGTATTATAGTAGTTATATTCTAGTACATAGGAGAAGTATTATAGTAGTTATATTCTTGTACATAGGAGCAGTATTATAGTAGTTATATTCTTGTACATAGGGGCAATTTTTATTGTAAAAACCAAACAAATACAAATATACTGACATTCCTCCAGTAATACAAAAATAAATTCACTTGGATTGTACATACATTACATATCCGGATTATACATATAAAATTATCTTAAAGAGTCCATACACCTGGTTGGAAAAAAAAAAAAAAAAAAACCATCATATTTCAACCCAGTGACACATCCTTCCATAACTTAACATTTCCTAATTTTCCTAATGATTTTATCTATCTGGGGTCGGACATTATGTGGTTGACAGCGTCACAGATCTGAGTCGGAGTTATTCTGGTCACCACTGGTCTCCATTTCAGACTCTACCCGAGTGCCCTCAGGTAATGGCTTCCGCTTGGGCGGAGGACAGTCCTCTACATCCCTATCAAACGCTGCGTCAATTCTTCTAAGGTCATCCTCAAAATCACCGTCAGACTCAGACAGAACACCAAACCTATTAGATAAGTCCATTACATCTGCAGAACTCTGGACCTTCTTCCTGGCTCCTTGGCCAGTGTCATACTCCTTCTCAGGTTTACGGGAGGTCTTGTCCTTTTTCTTCCTTTTAGTCTGAGACACAGATGGTAGTACTGAAGTAATGCCTCCCTGTGACTGCTGCCCCTGAGAGACAACCTCCATACTCCCCTGTGCACCCTCTGAACCCTGCTGCTCTGGTGTCACCTGAGTAGACCCCTGGTGGACCTCTGGTCTGGCCAGTATTTCCTCTGACAGTAAAGCCGCCTCCTCCAGAATCTCTGCCCCTGCCACCAAATCCTCATCAGGATAGTCCTTACAGATATTGTGCCAGGCGTCAGGACAGTCCCTGTGAGGGTGACCGATCTTCCCACAGAGGTTGCACCTGATGTTCTGGCAGTCTGCAGCCACATGGCCGACCTCCCCACACAGGTTGCACTTCACCACAGTACACGTATTCGCCAGGTGACCCGCCTTGCCACATTTGAAGCACTTACGAGGCTGCCCAGGATAGAAACACACACCCCTCTCCTCCCAATAAAGAAGGAGTTGGGTAAGTGGGCAGTGATATTATCGCATTGGCGCAGTTTCACCAAAACCCTCCACCCTCCCGTCCAGATACCATCATTGTCTCTGCTTTTGGTGAGGTCAGAGACCAGGTCACAATGCCTCCGGAGCCACACCACAATGTCCTGCGGGGGAACAGACTCATTCCAGAAGATGAGATTAACCGTAACGGTATCTGGCTTAGAGATAGGAATAAAGCTGAACTTACTCCAGCCCTCAGAGTCTCTAAACTTGGGGAAATTAGACCAGAACCTGTCCAGGTCAGTCATGAGCTTAAAGCTGACGTCATAGCCCTGCCTGTCTGGAAGATTAATCACCACCAAGATGCTGACTGGCGCAAACCCCATCTGGCGACACAAGAGCTCCCTGACCACAAACCTTCTATCTGGCAGATCCTCCTTGGCACCTCTGTGCCGGAAACGCACGACGTTTCTCCGTTTAAACGCCTGGCCGGTATAATTGGCACCAGAGGTGAAGGACGGAGCACCATGACTCCAGGCATTACTGGGGGGAACCTGCAGGGTCACACTAGGCTGACTGACGGGGTGAGGGTCAGCAGCAGGGGGGGCAGCTGCACCTTGTGTGCTCGGAATTAAAGGGGGGAAATCACAGACATTATCATGTACATTATCATCAACATCAATGTCACTATCAGACTGCGCAGCGTCCAGCAAAGATACTGTGCTCCCCCAAACCCCCGACCCCTCAGATACAGTGCGGTTATCCCCAGCATCAGAACCCTGCTGGGCACCATCAGGAACTACCGGCACATGTCCACTGCCCAACTGTTGTGCTTGGCATTCTGAGACCTGTAGTCCCTCTGCTGAAATATGTCCATGCTGCTGCTTGGAATCTGCTGCAGGCGGCTGTGCTAGGCATTCTGAGACTTGTTGTACCTCTACTGGAATGTGCCCTTCATGCTGCTGCTTGGAATCTGCTGCAGGCTGTTGTGCTGGGCATTCTGTGACTTGTTGTACCTCTGCTGGAATCTGCACTACATGCTTCTGCTTTGGATCTGCCGCAGGCAGTTTTGCTGGGCATTCTGAGACTTCTGGTACCTCTGCTGGGGTCTGCACTACAGGCTGCTGCTGGTGCGGCATTTGCCCCTTTTGGAAGCAGAAACTTGCAGGCTGCAGCACTGGCCGCACCTGCTTCTGGGGTCCACCTGGGACAATGTCTGACCTGGAACCTGCAGAGTTCTGCTTCTGTGACTTAAACAGTTCCTGGTTCCTATAAGTCTCCGCCAGGGGCCCCATCCTCTCTAGGACGCAGTCCATGTCCCTCACCACTTTTGCCAGCAACACACCCAGTGTGTTCAGAGTCTCGTCATAAAAATCATGACTCCCGGGATTAATAGCCTTTAGCTTATAGCCAGTGTCTATCTGCATCTGTAGTGAGTCTTTCTGCTGCTGTAACTCACCAAACTTCTTGACTAGTCCTGGGATCTCCTCTGCGAGCTGAAGCTCAGGTGCACGCGGCGTCTCCTTCTGGGATGCTGCATTCAGCGATGTCCTCGGCTGCTTGAACCCAGACGTCTCCTTAATTTTCACCTCCGCTGGTTTCATGGCTCCAGGCTCCACAGCACTTTTACTGCTGCCACCTGACTGCGACCTTGTGCGTCCAGAGCTCGCCATGCTGGTCACCACATATTTCTGCTGCAAGTTTTCCTGTAATGTCTGCCTCTCCAGTGAGGTTCTCCTCTGCCTGCTGGGAGTCATCTGCACACCTGAAGCCACTGATGGCCTCTCCTGAGCTGCAGGCTGCTTTCCTCCATTCAGCTTCTCACCAGGAGATTTCTTCTGGATTTCTCCTAATTGCACTTCACTTTGCTTGCCTTGGCTGGCCGACTGCTTAACTGCAACTTTCTTACATACAATGGCTTTTCCTTGTTCCGTTACTTTACTCACTTTCACAGCTTCATCCTTCTTGTTGCTGCTACTTCCATTCTGAGCTTTCTTTCCATCAGAAATCACTTTAGGATTTGTATCTGCATTGGAAACAGCTTGGGCGCTTCTTCCCAGTGTAGGCCTGGAAGCCTGGGCCTTGCTTGGGGAGTTTCCCCGCCCAGGGTGGCCCCTCCCTGGGCTTGCTCCAGACATCAGGAGAGCTACAAACACACAACCTCTCAGCTAGGAGGCAGTATTATAGTAGTTATATTCTTGTACATAGGAGCAGTATTATAGTAGTTATATTCTTGTACATAGGGGCAGTATTATAGTAGTAATATTCTTGTACATAGGGGTAGTATTATAGTAGTTATATTCTTATACATAGGAGTAGTATTATAGTAGTTATATTCTTGTATATAGGGAGCAGTATTATAGTAGTTATATTCTTGTACATAGGGGTAGTATTATAGTAGTTATATTCTTGTACATAGGGGCAGTATTATAGTAGTTATATTCTTGTACATCGGGGCAGTATTATTGTAGTTATATTCTTGTACATAGGGGGCAGTATTATAGTAGTTATATTCTTGTACATAGGAGGCAGTATTATAGTAGTTACATTCTTGTATATAGGGAGCAGTATTATAGTAGTTATATTCTTGTACATAGGAGCAGTATTATAGTAGTTATATTCTTGTATATAGGGAGCAGTATTATAGTAGTTATATTCTTGTACATAGGGGGCAGTATTAAAGTAGTTATATTCTTGTACATAGGGAGCAGTATTATAGTAGTTATATTCTTGTACATAGGGGCAGTATTATAGTAGTTATATTCTTGTACATAGGATCAGTATTATAGTAGTTATATTCTTGTACATAGGGGCAGTCTTATAGTAGTTATTTTCTTGTACATAGGGGCAGTATTATAGAAGTTATATTCTTGTACATAGGGACAGTATTATAGTAGCTATATTCTTGTACATAGGGGCAGTATTATAGTAGTTATATTATTGTACATAGGAGCAGTATTATAGTAGTTATATTCTTGTACATAGGAGCAGTATTATAGTAGGTATATTCTTGTACATAGGGGCAGTATTATAGTAGTTATATTCTTGTACATAGGGAGCAGTATTATAGTAGTTATATTCTTGTACATAGGAGCAGTATTATAGTAGTTATATTCTTGTACATAGGGGGCAGTATTATAGTAGTTATATTCTTGTACATAGGGGCAGTATTATAGTAGTTATATTCTTGTACATAGGGGCAGTATTATAGTAGTTATATTCTTGTACATAGAGGGCAGTATTATAGTAGTTATATTCTTGTACATAGAGGGCAGTATTATAGTAGTTATATTCTTGTACATAGGGGCAGTATTATAGTAGTTATATTCTTGTACATAGAGACAGTATTATAGTAGTTATATTCTTGTACATAGGGAGCAGTATTATAGTAGTTATATTCTTGTACATAGGGGCAGTATTATAGTAGTTATATTCTTGTACATAGGGGGCAGTATTATAGTAGTTATATTCTTGTACATAGGAGCAGTATTATAGTAGTTATATTCTTGTACATAGGAGCAGTATTATAGTAGGTATATTCTTGTACATAGGGGCAGTATTATAGTAGTTATATTCTTGTACATAGGAGCAGTATTATAGTAGGTATATTCTTGTACATAGGGGCAGTATTATAGTAGTTATATTCTTGTACATAGGGAGCAGTATTATAGTAGTTATATTCTTGTACATAGGGGCAGTATTATAGTAGTTATATTCTTGTACATAGGGGCAGTATTATAGTAGTTATATTCTTGTACATAGGGGGCAGTATTATAGTAGTTATATTCTTGTATATAGGGAGCAGTATTATAGTAGTTATATTCTTGTACATAGGAGCAGTATTATAGTAGTTATATTCTTGTACATAGGGGCAGTATTATAGTAGTTATATTCTTGTACATAGGGGCAATTTTTATTGTAAAAACCAAACAAATACAAATATACTGACATTCCTCCAGTAATATAAATTCACTTGGATTGTACATTCATTACATATCCGGATTATGCATATAAAATTATCTTAAAGAGTCCATACACCTGGTTGGAAAAAAAAAAAACACATCATATTTCGACCCAGTGACACATCCTTCCATAACTTAACATTTCCTAATTTTCCTAATGATTTTATCTATCTGGGGTCGGACATTATGTGGTTGACAGCGTCACAGATCTGAGTCGGAGTTATTCTGGTCACCACCGGTCTCCATTTCCGACTCTACCCGAGAGCCCTCAGGTAATGGCTTCCGCTTGGGCGGAGGACAGTCCTCTACGTCCCTATCAAACTCTGCGTCAATTCTTCTAAGGTCGTCCTCAAAATCACCGTCAGACTCAGACAGAACACCAAACCTATTAGATAAGTCCATTACACCTGCAGAACTCTGGACCTTCTTCCTGGCTCCTTGGCCAGTGTCATACTCCTTCTCAGGTTTACGGGAGGTCTTGTCCTTCTTCTTCCTTTTAGTCTGATATTTGCTATTCCCTTCAGACACAGATGGTAGTACTGAAGTATTGCCTTCCTGTGACTGCTGCCCTGAGGGACAACCTCCATACTCCCCTGTGCACCCTCTGTACCCTGCTGCTCTGGTGTCACCTGAGTAGACCCCTGGTGGGCCTCTGGTCTGGCCAGTAATTCCCCTGACAGTAAAGCTGCCTCCTCCAGAATCTCTGCCCCTGCCACCAAATCCTCATCAGGAAAGTCCTTACAGATATTGTGCCAGGCGTCAGGACAGTCCCTGTGAGGGTGACCGATCTTCCCACAGAGGTTGCACCTGATGTTCTGGCAGTCTGCAGCCACATGCACATGGCCGACCTCCCCACACAGGTTGCACTTCACCACAGTACACGTATTTGCCAGGTGACCCGCCTTGCCACTATTTTATGTGACATATTTCTCTGTTTTAAGGGAATAAAAATTCAAAGTTTGAAAATTGCAAAATTTTAAAAATTTTCGCCATATTTGCGTTTTTTTCAAAAATAAACGCAAGTTATATCGAAGAAATTTTACTTCTAACGTGAAGTACAATATGTCACGAGAAAACAATCTCAGAATCGCGAAGATCCGTTGAAGCGTTCCAGAGTAATAACCTCATAAAGAGACAGTGGTCAGAATTGTAAAAATTGGCCCGGTCATTAACGTGCAAACCACCCTTGGGGGTGAAGGGGTTAAGCAGCCTCAGCTGAACAATCAGTGCTCCTGAATCAAGCCTCAGTCAGTCTGTGACCTGACTCCTGGAAGCCTTGGACTTGTACTCCAGCTATTCCCTACTGAGGAACCTTGGAACACTTTTGGACTCTGGAAACCTGCTGTTCGGTGAATCCATGTTTGCAGAGGAATTACGGTACAGAGAAGAGATCCTGAACCTGCTTTGGAGATTTATTGTAGTGCTTGAAGTTACTCTGGCCTGCTGTGTCTCCTGTCGCTGTTCCTGCAAACTGTGTGAACTTTTCAGCATGCTTGTATGAAGTAATACAAGTCATTTCATATCAACCTATGTCTCCTGTGTTTTCCTCGCACCCAAGCACAAGACGCTATAGGAACTGTACACTGTACATGACAAGATTCAGGAGACAATGTTTAGTGTCTGCTGGGTCTGGGAAAGCCGTGTCTGCTGTGTGACTGTGGATATCAGATGTCCGTTCAATACCTTATGTGATGACAGTGGTTGTGACTTCTCACAACCATTCCAGGTGAGCGCATTCCCTTAAAATTTTACTCTGGAGTGTTACCACAGGTAAACACTATTGTTTTTTTTGTTTTTTTTTCCTTTCCTCTTCCAGCACTTCTGCCTTAAAAGATCTGGAAGATGGAGGCCCGCATAAAGGTCCAATTTCTCCTGTTACCCTTGTGAAAATAAAATATTGGGGGCAAAAAAATCATTTTTGTAAAAAAAAAAGATTTTTTATTTTTACGGCTGTACGTTATAAACTTCTGTGAAGCACTTCGGGGTTCAAAGTGCTCACCACACATCTAGATAAGTTCCTTGTGGGGTCTATTTGCCAAAATGGGGTCACTTGTGGGGGGTTTCCACTGTATAGGTGCATCAGGGGCTCTCCAAATGTGACATGACGCCCCCAGACCATTCCATCAAAGTCTGCAATCCAAAACGTCACTACTTCCCTTCCGAGCCCTGACGTGCGCCCATACAGTAGTTTTCTCCCACATATTGGGTATCAGCGTACTCAGGACAAATTGGACAACAACTTTTGGGTTCCAATTTCTTCTGTTACCCTTGTGAAAATAAAATATTGGGGGCGAAAAAATCATTTTTGTAAAAAAAAAAAGGATTTTTTTATTTTACGGCTGTACGTTATAAACTTTAGTGAAACACCTGGGGGTTAAAAGTTCTCACCACACATCTAGATAAGTTCCTTGAGGGGTCTAGTTTCCAAAATGGTGTCATTTATGGGGGTTTCCACTGTTTAGGCAGATCAGGAGCTCTCCAAACACGACATGGCGTCCAGCCAATTCTGCGTTGAAAAAGTCAGACGGCGCTCCTTCCCTTCCAAACTCTGCCATGCACCCAAACAGTGGTTTACCCCCACATATGGGGTATCAGCGCACTCAGGACAAATTGCACAATAACTTTTGGAGTCTTGTTACCCTTGGAAAAATAAAAATTGGGGTGAAAAGATCATTTTTGTGGAAAAAATATGATTTTTAAATTTTACGGCTCTACATTATAAACTTGTGTGAAGCACTTGGGGGTTCAAATTGCTCACCAAAGATCTAGAAAAGTTCCTTAGGGGGTCTAGTTTCCCAAATGGGGTCATTTGTGGGGGGTTTCCACTGTTTAGGCACATCAGGGGCTCTCCAAATGCAACATGGCATCCAATCTCAATTCCAGCCAATTTTGGTTGGAAAAAGTCAAATGGTGCTCCTTCCATTCCGAGCTCTGCCGTGAGCCCAAACAGTGGTTCCCCCCAACATATGGGGTATCAGCGTACTCAGGACAAATTGGACAACAACTTATGTGGTCCAATTTCTCCTGTTACCCTTGGGAAAATAAAAAATTAGTGACTAAAAGATAATTTTTGTGGGAAAAAAAATAGGATTTTTTATTTTCATGCCCGGGCATTATAAACTTGTGTGAAGCACTTGGGGGTTCAAAGTGCTCACCAAAGATCTAGATAAGTTCCTTAGGGGGTCTAGTTTCCAAAATGGGGTCACTTGTGGGGGGTTTCCACTATTTAGGCTCATCTGGGGCACTGCAAACGGAACATGACCCCATCAACGTCTGCATTCCAAAACGTTACTACTTCCTTTCCAAGCCCTGCCGTGCACCCAAACAGTTCTCCCCCCCCACATATGGGGTATCAGCGTACTCAGGACAAATTGGACAACAACTTTTGGGGTCCAATTTCCTTGGGAAAATTCAAAAATTTGGGACTAAAAAATCATTTTTGTGGAAAATTGTTTTTTTTTTTTTTCACACCCAGGCATTATAAGCTTTTGTGAAACACTTGGGGGTTTAAAGTGCTCACAACAGATCTAGATAAGTACCTTAGGGGGTCTAGTTTCCAAAATGGTGTCACTTGTGGGGGTTTCCACTGTTTAGGCGCATCAGGGGCTCTCCAAACACGACATGGCGTCCAATCTCAATTCCAGCCAATTTTAGTTTGAAAAAGTCAAACGGCGCTCCTTCCCTTACGAGCTCTGCCGTGTGCCCAAACAGTGGTTTTCCCCCACATATTGGGTATTGGCGTACTCAGGAGAAATTGCATAACAACCTTATCTGTCAATTTTCTCCTTTTACAAAATTGGGGTGAAAAGATCATTTTTGTGGAAAAAATATGATTTTTAAATTTTACGGCTCTACATTATAAACTTGTGTGAAGCACTTGGGGGTTCAAATTGCTCACCAAAGATCTAGAAAAGTTCCTTAGGGGGTCTAGTTTCCCAAATGGGGTCATTTGTGGGGGGTTTCCACTGTTTAGGCACATCAGGGGCTCTCCAAATGCAACATGGCATCCAATCTCAATTCCAGCCAATTTTGGTTGGAAAAAGTCAAATGGTGCTCCTTCCATTCCGAGCTCTGCCGTGAGCCCAAACAGTGGTTCCACCCCACATATGGGGTATCAGCGTACTCAGGACAAATTGGACAACAACTTATGTGGTCCAATTTCTCCTGTTACCCTTGGGAAAATAAAAAATTAGTGACTAAAAGATAATTTTTGTGGGAAAAAAATAGGATTTTTTATTTTCATGCCCGGGCATTATAAACTTGTGTGAAGCACTTGGGGGTTCAAAGTGCTCACCAAAGATCTAGATAAGTTCCTTAGGGGGTCTAGTTTCCAAAATGGGGTCACTTGTGGGGGGTTTCCACTATTTAGGCTCATCTGGGGCACTGCAAACGGAACATGACCCCATCAACGTCTGCATTCCAAAACGTTACTACTTCCTTTCCAAGCCCTGCCGTGCACCCAAACAGTCCCCCCCCCCACATATGGGGTATCAGCGTACTCAGGACAAATTGGACAACAACTTTTGGGGTCCAATTTCCTTGGGAAAATTCAAAAATTTGGGACTAAAAAATCATTTTTGTGGAAAATTGTTTTTTTTTTTTTTTCACACCCAGGCATTATAAGCTTTTGTGAAACACTTGGGGGTTTAAAGTGCTCACAACAGATCTAGATAAGTACCTTAGGGGGTCTAGTTTCCAAAATGGTGTCACTTGTGGGGGTTTCCACTGTTTAGGCGCATCAGGGGCTCTCCAAACACGACATGGCGTCCAATCTCAATTCCAGCCAATTTTAGTTTGAAAAAGTCAAACGGCGCTCCTTCCCTTACGAGCTCTGCCGTGTGCCCAAACAGTGGTTTTCCCCACATATTGGGTATTGGCGTACTCAGGAGAAATTGCATAACAACCTTATCTGTCAATTTTCTCTTTTTACCCTTGTGAAAATAAAAAAAAAAGTTTGTAAAAGATCATTTTTGTGGCTAAAAAGTTAAATATTCATTTTTTCCTTCCACGTTGCTTTAGTTCCTGTGAAGCACCTGAAGGGTTAATAATCTTCTTGAATGTGGTTTTGAGTACCTTGAGGGGTGCAGTTTTTAGAATGGTGTCACTTTTGGGTATTTTCTGCCATATAGACCCCTCAAAGTGACTTCAAATGAGAGGTGGTCCCTAAAAAAAATGGCTTTGTAAATTTTGTTGTAAAAATGAGAAATCGCTGGTTAAATTTAACCCTTATAACTTCCTAACAAAAAAAAATTTTGGTTCCAAAATTGTGCTGATGTAAAGTAGACATGTGGGAAATGTTATTTCTTAACTATTTTATGTGACATATTTCTCTGTTTTAAGGGAATAAAAATTCAAAGTTTGAAAATTGCAAAATTTTAAAAATTTTCGCCATATTTGCGTTTTTTTTCAAAAATAAACGCAAGTTATATCGAAGAAATTTTACTTCTAACGTGAAGTACAATATGTCACGAGAAAACAATCTCAGAATCGCGAAGATCCGTTGAAGCGTTCCAGAGTAATAACCTCATAAAGAGACAGTGGTCAGAATTGTAAAAATTGGCCCGGTCATTAACGTGCAAACCACCCTTGGGGGTGAAGGGGTTAAGCAGCCTCAGCTGAACAATCAGTGCTCCTGAATCAAGCCTCAGTCAGTCTGTGACCTGACTCCTGGAAGCCTTGGACTTGTACTCCAGCTATTCCCTACTGAGGAACCTTGGAACACTTTTGGACTCTGGAAACCTGCTTTTGGTGAATCCATGTTTGCAGAGGAATTACGGTACAGAGAAGAGATCCTGAACCTGCTTTGGAGATTTATTGTAGTGCTTGAAGTTACTCTGGCCTGCTGTGTCTCCTGTCGCTGTTCCTGCAAACTGTGTGAACTTTTCAGCATGCTTGTATGAAGTAATACAAGTCATTTCATATCAACCTATGTCTCCTGTGTTTTCCTCGCACCCAAGCACAAGACGCTATAGGAACTGTACACTATACATGACAAGATTCAGGAGACAATGTTTAGTGTCTGCTGGGTCTGGGAAAGCCGTGTCTGCTGTGACTGTGGATATCAGATGTCCGTTCAATACCTTATGTGATGACAGTGGTTGTGACTTCTCACAACCATTCCAGGTGAGCGCATTCCCTTAAAATTTTACTCTGGAGTGTTACCACAGGTAAACACTATTGTTTTTTTTGTTTTTTTTTCCTTTCCTCTTCCAGCACTTCTGCCTTAAAAGATCTGGAAGATGGAGGCCCGCATAAAGGAACTTTGCGGAGTGATTGATACAATCCTTTCAGATGTACAGACTTTAAAAACCCGTTTTGCAAGCCTACAGGACCTCACTAATCATAATTTGCAAGTGTTTGGACAGACTACCAGGAATTGCGAGCCAGGATTGAGGCTCTAGAGCAGCGGTGGGCAATTAATTTTCCCGAGGGGCCACATGAGAGACCATGACTGTTGTGGAGGGCCGAACAAATAGCTTGAAATTAAGTTCTACTCAACTTATTAACTTATTAATATTGATTGCATCACTTAATATTGAGCAGAATTAAGTATGCTGACACCCCCTATATATATTTGAACCCCCCACAGCCCTTATATACAGCATGAGCCTCACACAGCCTCCCTATATATACTGCATGAGACCCACACAGCCTCCCTATATACTGCATGAGACCCACACAGCCTCCATATATATACTGCATGAGTGCCACACAGCCCCCCTATATATACTGCATGAGCCCCACAGTCTCCTATATACTGCATGAGCACCACACAGCCTCCCTATATACTGCATGAGTGCCACACAGCCCCCTATATATACTGCATGAGCACCACACAGCCTTCCTATATACACTGCATGAGCGCCACACAGCCTCCCTATATATATATATATATGTATATATATATATATATTGCATGAGCCCCACACGGCCTCCCTATATACTGCATGAGCCCCACACAGCCTTTCCATATACTGCATGAGTATACAGCCTTCCCATAGCCTCCCCATGTGCTGCACGTCACCCCCATAGAATCCCCATGTGCTGTACGTCACCCCCATAGAATCCCCACGTTCACCCCTATAGAATCCCCATGTTCACCCCATAGAATCCCCATGTTTACTTCCATAGAATTCCCATGTTCACCTCCATAGAATCCTCATGTTCACCCCATAGAATCCCCATGTTCACTTTCATAGAATCCACATGTTCACTCCCATAGAATCCCCATGTTCACTTCCATAGAATCCCCATGTTCTCAACCCCAATAGAATCCCCATGTTCACTTTCATAGAATTCCACTGTTCACTCCCATAGAATTCCCATGTTCACCTTCATAGAATCCCCATGTTCACCTTCATAGAATCCCCGTGTTCACCCCCAAAGAATCCCCATGTTCACCACATAGAATCCCCACGTTCACCTCCATAGAATCCCCACGTTCACCTCCATAGAATCCCCACGTTCACCTCCATAGAATCCCCACGTTCACCTCCATAGAATCCCCACGTTCACCTCCATAGAATCCCCACGTTCACCTCCATAGAATCCCCATGTTCACCTCCATAGAATCCCCATGTTCACCCCATAGAATCCCCATATTCACCCATAGAATCCCCATATTCACCCCATAGAATCCCCATGTTCACTTCCGTAGAATCCCCACGTTCACCTCCATAGAATCCCCACGTTCACCTCCATAGAATCCCCATGTTCACTTCCATTGAATCCCCATGTTCATACACATGAAAAAAAAAATAACACCACATACTCACATCAGTCCCGTTCCCAGGCGCCCTGCTGCTGCTGTTGCTGTCTCCGATGCGCTGACTCACCGGCGGTACACAGCTGATGCGATGACATGACGTCATCACTTCAGCTGTTTCACACGCTGATTGGTGGAGGAAGTGGCCTGAGGCCCCTCCTCCACCAATGCTGACTGCGCAGAACGTGGGGATCTAGTGATTTTCAACCTTTTTGAGCCGCGGCACACTTTTTATACTTAGAAAATCCTGGGGCACACCACCAACCAAAATAGCACAAAATGACACTAAAACAGTCATATTATACATAGCGCGCATCAGGAAACACGCATTGCAACCCGCAACGTGTGAAAGCACCCTTATTGTACACGTCTCCTACCTACCGTATATACTCGTGTATAAGCCGACCCGTGTATAAGCCAACCCCCCCTAATTTTGCCACAAAAAACTGGGAAAACTTATTGACTCGTGTATAAGCCGGGTGTATAAACTGCCCTCCTGCTCTGTGCTGCCCCCGTCCTGCTCCTTGCTCCCCCATCCAGCTCTGTGCTCCCCATTCTCCTCTGTACTCCCCCCTCCTGCTCCGTCCTCCGCTGTGCTCCCCCATTCCTTCTCCATCCTCCTGTGCCCCCCCTCGTCCTGCTCCATGCTCCTCTGTGCCCTCCATCCTCTCCCCCCCGTCCTGCTCGGTGCTCCTCTGTGCCCTCCATCCTCCCCCCGTCCTGCTCCGTGCTCATTGTCCTCCTCCATCCTCCCCCCGTTCTCCCCCGTCCTCCTCCATGCTTCCCCGTCCTCCGTTCTCCCCCCCCGTCCTGCTCCATGCTTCCCCCGTCCTCCGTTCTCCCCCCCGTCCTCCATGCTTCCTCCATCCACCGTTCTATCCCCCGTCCAGCTCCGTGCTCCTTGTCCTCTCCTCCATCATACTCACCCTCCCCGTGCCATCGCTGAGGGTCCCTGCAATCCTGCGTTCTCCCTGTCTTCCTGCAGCTCTCCGGCACTGAGCGGTGACGTAATACCGCTCATTAAGGCCATGAATATGGAAGCCACACCCATGGGAGTGGCGTCGCGTCCATATTACATGACCTTAATGAGCGGGTATTACATCACCGCTCAGCGCTGGAGAGCTGCAAAGCCGGGGAGAACGCAGGATTGCAGGGACCCTCAGCGATGGCACGGGGAGGGGTGAGTATGATCCCAGCCACCGGCTCCTGGCACCATAGTTTGGGGAACTTTCCCCACGGCACACCCGACCATGTGTCGCGGCACACTGGTTGAAAATCACTAGGCCCTAGAGAGACAGCGAGTGGGCGGGCACGGTGCAGCCTGCGGACCTCAGGTTTTCAGCCCCACGGCTGTCTCGGTCCGCGGGCCGGACTGAGACAACAAGAGGGCCGGATGTGGCCCGCGGGCCGCACTTTGCCCAGGTCTGCTCTAGAGGAACGAGCCCAGGCTCCTGCCATAACCCCGAGTTCTGGGATCCCCAAATTACCTCCTTTTCGTTTTGGCGGTGAACGTGAGAAATTCAGGGGATTTATTAATCAATGCAATTTATTTTTCTCTGCACATGCTTCACAATTTCCCACTGAACCATCCAAAGTGCTTACTATAATCATGTTGCTTACCAATAAGGCTTTGATGTGGGCAAACCCTCTGATTGAGACTGAGGATGATTGTTTGAATCACCTTGATGCTTTTATTTCAGCCATGGGGCAGGTGTTTGATGACCCCAATCGAGGTGCAACAGCTGAAGCAGCCATGTTAACTTTGCGCCAAGGTAAGCGTTCAGTAGCCGAATATGCCCTGGATTTCAGGAGATGGGCTCTTGATACCACTTGGGACACTTCCGCTAAAAAATCTATTTTTCGGAAAGGGTTGTCTCCACTGATTAAGGATGAACTTGCTCGTGCCGACCCTCCCACTGCGCTAGGTGACTTTATTAACTATTGTATCCGTATTGATGCTCGTCTGACTGAACACAGACAAGAGAGATGGTTCGAAAATAATCGCACTAACCTTTTACTACCTCCCTCCTCAGCTAAGGAACCTTTGAGTAGGATCACAAGGGAACCAGAACCTGAACCCATGCAGGTGGACTCTTTACAAAGACGGGTTAGTGATGCACGCAAAGAACATCGTATAAAGGAAAATCTATGTTTCTACTGTGGTAAGTCAGGGCACTTCATTATAAACTGCCCCAGCCGTTCTCGTAAGACTACTGCAGCAGTCATTCACTGTGAGTGTTGCGAGAGGAGCTCTGTCATGTCCGAGCCTCAGGCTCCAGAGAGAGCTGCTGCAAGAGGTCTTGATTTCTCGGACTTAAACTCTGTTAGTTCTGGGGACGATGACGGTATAAACGCTGCAATTTTTCAAGTTTCCTCAGCGGTGTCCCAGCTGAGTTGTAAAAGAAACAATTCTCATTGCTTCCTTTCCATCAAACTCTGGGTTGACTCAGTCTGGGTGTCTAGCTCTGCTATGATCGACTCAGGAGCAAGTGGAAATTTCATGGATATCTCCTTTGCTCTGAAACAGGGGATACGTTCAGTGAAGAAGGCTACTCCAGTACAGATGGAGACTGTGGATGACTCTCTACTGACTTCTGGACCAGTGGATCAAGAAACAGAGCCTTTGAGGGTCCTTATGGGCAAAGATCATCAGGAGAAAATGTCTTTTTTGCTTATCTCTTCTCCCCACTTTCCCATTATTCTAGGGCTACCATGGCTGCAGGCGCAGAATCCTACGATTAACTGGGAGACCAAGGAATTACACTTTCCAGAGAAACAGATGAGTCAAGGAGTTTCAGCTTGCTCTGTTCCTAAAGGAACCATGTCAGTCCCTGAACTACCAGCTGTATACCAGGACTATGTGGATTTATGTGACAAGAAGAACGCTGATCAGCTTCCTCCTCACCGTCCATATGATTGTCCAATTGAATTATTGCCTGGAGCCGAGATACCTTTTGGTAAGATCTACCCCCTAGCGGGGCCCGAGCTAAAAGCTTTGAAGGATTATATAGACGAAAATATAGCCAAGGGCTTCATACGCCCCTCTTCATCTCCCGCAGGTGCACCCTTCTTCTTTGTGAAGAAGAAAGATGGATCTCTGAGACCCTGCATAGACTATAGGGAACTCAATAAGGTTACTATTAGAAACCGTTATCCATTGCCTTTAATCCCTGAGTTGTTGGAGAGAGTGCGGCATGCCAAAATTTTCTCTAAATTGGATCTCCGTGGGGCCTATAACTTGGTCCGTATTAGACCTGGGAATGAATGGAAGACTGCTTTCAGGTCACGCTATGGACACTTTGAATATCTAGTTATGCCTTTTGGTCTGAGTACCGCCCCAGCCACTTTCCAACACTTCGTGAATGATATCTTCAGGGATCTCCTAGATACATTTGTGGTGATTTATCTGGATGATATTCTAATTTTTTCTAACTCCACAGAGGAACATCATGGACATGTGAGAATGGTCTTAGAACGCCTAAGACAAAACCATCTCTACATCAAACTTGAAAAATGTGAATTCCATAGGACCGAAATTCAATTTCTGGGGTATGTACTATCTACGCAAGGGATTAGTATGGATGGAAGCAAGACCCAAGCCATCAAGGATTGGCCAATTCCTAGAAATGTGAAGGAGGTGCAGCGTTTCATCGGGTTTGCCAACTTCTATAGACGTTTCATTAAGAATTTTTTCTGAGGTAGTGTCACCTATCACCCAACTTACCCGGAAACAGTCTAAGTTCTCCTGGACCCCGCAAGCTCAGGAAGCATTTTCCTGTTTAAAGGATAAATTTACCACCGCACCTATCTTAGTACATCCCAACCCCGAGCTTGCCTTCATAATAGAGGTGGATGCTTCAGACTGTGCCGTTGGAGCTATACTCTCTCAGAGAACAGGTGAGAAGAATGTCTTGCATCCCTGTGCCTTCTTTTCCCAGCAGTTGTCTTCGGCTGAGAGGAACTACGATGTGGGCAATAGAGAATTGTTGGCCATTATTGCCGCCTTCAAGGAATGGAGACACCTTCTTCAGGGAGCTGCACAGCAAATAGTCGTCCTGACAGACCATCGTAACCTTGAATTTATCAGGTCGGCTAAGTGCCTGACTCCTCGCCAGGCTCGCTGGAATCTTTTCCTAAACCAATTTAATTTTGTCATTTCTTATAGACCAGGATCGCGCAATGAAAGACTAATGCACTCTCTAGGATTCATTCAGCAGAGACACGTCCACTTACTCCTCCTAAGACTATTCTTCCTGACTCTAGATTCCTGGGAGTGATTCATAATCAAGACCTACTTAAGGACATCAAGGAAGCATACCATGCGGATTCTTTGTTGGCTCAACCCCCAAGGGACGTAAGTCTTGTCTTTAAGAATGGTGTGTGGATTCAGGGACAACGTCTGTATATACCTGAAACAGTCAGATTGAGAGTATTGCAACTCATCCACGATTCCAAGATAGCCGGGCATAGGGGAATTCTAAAGACACAAGAATTTCTTTCTCGTTTCTTTTGGTGGCCCACTTACAGGAAAGATGTCTTAAACTATGTCACTTCATGTGAAGTCTGTGCAAGATGCAAAACACCTCGCTCCTCACCAACTGGTCTGTTGCAACCTCTTCACACCCCGTCCCGCCCGTGGGGATCCATTTCTATGGACTTCATTGTGGAGTTACCAACCTCTCAAGGGAAGAACACCATTCTAGTGGTGGTTGACCGTCTAACAAAGGCAGCTCATTTTATCCCTTGTGTCGGCTTACCCACTGCAAAACAGACATCAGACTTGATGATTAAGAATGTGTTTCGCTTACATGGAGTACCGGATGAGGTCATTTCGGATCGAGGGGTGCAATTCACTTCAAGGTTTTGGCCAAATTTCTGTGCAGCATTGGACATTAAAGTAAACCTTTCTTCTGCTTTTCATCCCCAGACTAATGGACAGACAGAACGAACCAATCAGACCCTGGAGCAGTATCTCCGCTGTTTTATCTGCCACCTACAGGATGATTGGGTGGATCTACTTCCACTGGCTGAGTTCTCTTATAACAACTCTCAGAGTGCCTCCACTAAGCAGTCTCCTTTTTACTCCAATCTAGGTTATCATCCTAACATTCTTCCTCGATTTCCCATAGATACGCCCTTGCCGGCAGTGGCTGAAAGAATCACTTCTTTACAAAAGAATATGGATCTTCTAAAGGAAAATCTAGAATTGGCTCAGGAAAGGTACAAGAAAGCAGCAGATAAATTTCGTAAACCTGCACCAGCTTTCAAGGTAGGAGATTTGGTCTGGCTGTCAACCAAAAATCTTAAATTAAAGATTCCATCGTCTAAATTGGGACATAAGTACATTGGACCTTATAAGATCAATAAGATTATAAGTGCTGTTGCTTGTCGTCTTCAACTGCCCAGAACTATGAGAATCCACCCTGTCTTTCATGTATCCCTACTAAAGGCTGCAACACCCAATACGTTTCCTGGACGTTCTTCTCCTTGCCCTGACCCTGTGCTGGTCGATGGTCAGGAAGAATTTATGGTGGAAAGGATTCTAGATTCCAGGTTGTACAGAAATCAGTTGCAATATTTGATTAAATGGCAGGGCTACCCAGTGGAGGACAACTCATGGGAACCAGTCAATAATGTAAATGCTCCTCGCCTGCTCCGCCAGTTTCATCAGAGGTACCCTGACAAGCCTGGTCTGAGGTCATCCGGAGGTTGTCCCTAAGGGGGGAGTAATGTAAGGTTCTTTGTCTCTGTTGACATGTTCCTTGAAACTCAGTTTTTCGTCGGCCATTTTGCTTTCTGTCTTTCTGCAGCTCTTGCCCTCAGTTAATATGGAGTTTCCAGTTTTCATGTTCCGCCCTGATTCTTCCTCTTGCTTCTTAAGCAGCCTCAGCTGAACAATCAGTGCTCCTGAATCAAGCCTCAGTCAGTCTGTGACCTGACTCCTGGAAGCCTTGGACTTGTACTCCAGCTATTCCCTACTGAGGAACCTTGGAACACTTTTGGACTCTGGAAACCTGCTGTTTGGTGAATCCATGTTTGCAGAGGAATTACGGTACAGAGAAGAGATCCTGAACCTGCTTTGGAGATTTATTGTAGTGCTTGAAGTTACTCTGGCCTGATGTGTCTCCTGTCGCTGTTCCTGCAAACTGTGTGAACTTTTCAGCATGCTTGTATGAAGTAATACAAGTCATTTCATTTCAACTTATGTCTCCTGTGTTTTCCTCGCACCCAAGCACAAGACGCTATAGGAACTGTACACTATACATGACAAGTAGTTATATTCTTGTATACAGGAGCAGTATTATAGTAGTTATATTCTTGTACATAGGGGCAGTATTATAGTAGTTATATTATTGTACATAGGAGCAGTATTATAGTAGTTATATTCTTGTACATAGGAGCAGTATTATAGTAGTTATATTCTTGTACATAGGGGCAGTATTATAGTAGTTATATTCTTGTACATAGGAGCAGTATTATAGTAGTTATATTCTTGTACATAGGGGGCAGTATTATAGTAGTTATATTCTTGTACATAGGGGGCAGTATTATAGTAGTTATATTCTTGTACATAGGGGCAGTATTATAGTAGTTATATTCTTGTACATAGGGGCAGTATTATAGTAGTTATATTCTTGTACATAGAGGGCAGTATGATAGTAGTTATATTCTTGTACATAGGGGCAGTATTATAGTAGTTATATTCTTGTACATAGGGGCAGTATTATAGTAGTTATATTCTTGTACATAGGGAGCAGTATTATAGTAGTTATATTCTTGTACATAGGGGCAGTATTATAGTAGTTATATTCTTGTACATAGGGGGCAGTATTATAGTAGTTATATTCTTGTACATAGGAGCAGTATTATAGTAGTTATATTGTACATAGGGGCAGTATTATAGTAGTTATATTCTTGTTCTTAGGTGCAGTATTATAGTAGTTATATTCTTGTACATAGGGAGCAGTATTATAGTAGTTATATTCTTGTACATAGGAGCAGTATTATAGTAGTTATATTCTTGTACATAGGGGGCAGTATTATAGTAGTTATATTCTTGTACATAGGGGCAGTATTATAGTAGTTATAATCTTGTACATAGGGGCAGTATTATAGTAGTTATATTCTTGTACATAGAGGGCAGTATTATAGTAGTTATATTCTTGTACATAGGAGCAGTATTATAGTAGTTATATTCTTGTACATAGGAGCAGTATTATAGTAGTTATATTCTTGTACATAGGAGCAGTATTATAGTAGTTATATTCTTGTAAATGTGTAGCCCTGGTACACAATACCAGGAGGATGAGTGGAGAGGTAACAGTTAAGGGCTCTTCATAACATCACGTACACTTCGGACACACCCAGCAGGGGTGTGGAGGGGAGTGATTCAGTCAGTCAGTGTCCGGTCTTCAGAGAGAACGGTCTAGCCTGGACTTGAGGAGAGGAAGAGATCCAGTCTGAGCCTGTTTAGCAGTTCAGAAAGTGGAGGCCAGTAAGGGCGAGATATAGATCACCTCAGCCTGGTCAGAGCTGTGCCCCACTGGAAAACGGACTGAGATATCTATTAAGAGTTGAGCAAATCGAAGGGCAAAGTGGAAGAGAACAGAGAAGTGCCATAGGTATAAGATACCTGCACATTGTAACCGGTCACTGGGGACCGAAGGATCACTAAAGCTTCACGCTTAGTGGTAAGAAAACCAGAGACTTACCGGACCTTAGGTCGCGGCAAGCAGCCCCGAATAGTCAGTACGTAACTGGGGTTAGGGGAAGAGAGGACCTTGAGTCAGTGCACGACAAGATAGGAATTCAGCTTTCTCACAGGAAGGCTCCGACCACAAAAACTGACCGGGCAGAACAGCTTTGGAATAGCTGGAATTATAGAGGGAACTACGCTTCAGGCTGGTTGGACTCATCATTATTGGAAACGTAAAGGAGGCCCCTAACTTGCTTAACCGTTGCCTCAAAGCTCATCCTCCATCAACCCCATCAGCCTCCCTGGGACCTGCCTTACCATCTTGCAAGTAAAGGTATGGAAAGACGCTGACCGTGTGAGACTGAGTTATTTATTTGCATGCCTGCACAACCCTGCTTTAACTACCGTCCTGAGGGAAGAGTCCCACCTGTAGGGGACCCGACATCTAGCTGCCTCACCATCCCTCAGAGATCTACAGCAGCGCTGGTACAAATTACCAGAGACTACAGGTGGCGTCACGAACTGTAAATATATCTATCCCCTGTAAATATTCCCCCAACATACGCCAGACCGCCAGGGCCACAGACCGAGCCACCGCTACCTGTGACAACCCCATAGACTTCCATCGGCTCGGCTCTGAGTACCCCATTGCCCTGGTAACCCACAATTGTGGTGGCGGGTCGACACAAAACTTTGGCGTCACGAACAGGATACGAAACTTGCAGCATTGCGAGCCCTGTGTGCCTGTGGAGTGTTTTGGCGAAAAAGACTGTTGCTGTTGTTTGGCGCCAAATACCGCCATATTTGCCGCCAGATTCGCGCCCTAAGGCGCTGGAGAAGAAGGTGGGCGTACCTGAAAGAGCGCGCAAAGTCTTGGACACGCCCCCGGCTCTGACTCATCGGCAGGTCCTGCGACAGGAAGTGAACGCTCTGACATCAGAGCGCCTGCGACGAAGGTCCTGTTCCCACTGCTGTGCCTGTGAAGTAGCAGCATCTGAAACCGGTAGGCTCCGTTTAACCAAGGGGGCGCTAAGATGTCACAACAACCGGCTGACAGTGCGGCCCCAGCCGGAGTCCCCAATCCCGCACCGTCTGGTATTGTAGCGCCAGATGGGGGCGCAGGCCCTGCACCCAGTCCGGTAGTCCCGATCATGCCACTAACGCTCCCATATATGCCTGGGGCGAAATGGCTTCCCCAGTACAGCGGTGAGTCAGGCACATTAGCAGGCTTCAAGCGGAAGTTATGCAGCATCCTAGAAATGTACTCCATGCCTGAGAGACAAAAAGCTGCTGTGCTAATAGGGCAGCTAACTGGCGCTGCTGAGAGGGAAGTGGAGACTTGGGATACCGTTGATCAGGAGTCGGTACCTGCGATCTTCCTTAAGCTGCATGCCATATTTGAAGACCGCACAGAAACGGATCTCCGGATGGCCTTCTATCACTGTTCACAACAGCCAGGTGACAGCATCCGAGACTATGCTTGCCGACTACAAGGAGCCCTGAGAGCCCTCAAGCAAATTAACAATTTAAATGCTATCGACGAGAATAAAATGCTGAAAGAACAATTTATACAGGGATTGAGATCCCAAGAGGAACGCAGAACTGTAAACTGGTGGTCCTTAGACCATCCGGATGCTACCTTTGATGCCCTAAAGGACATGGCAATAAAAGGGCTGCGGCCCCTGGGCAAACCCGAGGTGGCAACCCAACATCATCAGGCTGAAGTCACTCTGGAACCGGCAGTAACCCCCTTTTCCCCGCTAGTGGCTGAAGCCAAAGCGCAGGTGACACCTCCTAGTGAATTGGACTGTCTGCGCTCAGAGGTGCGCCAGCTGACTAAAAATCTGGCTGCTGTAATGAGTGCCCTGCAGCTGCGGAAAGAGGAGGAAGGAAAGATCTTGTTAGCTGACTGCCCAGAAGACGTCCCGTGGATGCACCGGAGAAGAAAGAAGACGTCGCCCCCCCGGAGGAGGACAACGCCACCCCCAGGAGCGACCTCTGATCAACACCCTCCTCGTCGAGAGATCATCTGTTATCGATGCAACCGGAAAGGTCATATGTCTCCACAGTGTCCTTTAAACGGGCAGAACCTGGGTCCAAGGGCCAACACCCAGGAGAATACCCGTCAGGCCCCCTAGACTGGAGCCGCAGGTATGTGGGCGGGCGACCCTACCTGTCTATTATTCTAGATGGTATTGCTGTTCCAGCATTGTTAGACACTGGGTCGCAGGTGACCCTAATACCTGATGCCCTATATACCAAGTACTGGTCAATGGACAGTCTTAAACCTCCGAGCCTTGACTTTACCGTGTATGCTTCTAATGGTCTTCCTGTAGAAGTACTCGGAACAAAATGTGTAGATGTAAAGGTGGGCAGAGAGGAGTTGAAAGACCAGGGGCTTCTGGTAGTAAAGACTGTAAATGAGGAGAACGGTTTAAATATAATTTTGGGTACTAACATTATCGGTAATTGTTTGGGAGAAGTTGTGTTCTTGCTCCAACAGCTCGCTGAGATTGCCCGACCAAGGCAGAAAGGAGTAATCCAAAGAGAGATCCGGGCCCTGGTGTGTCAGCAGCAAGCGAAGCTTACAGACGGCGAAATTGGTAATGTACGGGTCACTGACTCGAATCCTATTGTGATACCCCCAATGAGTGAAATGATCATTTGGTGCAGGGCAGCCATAGGTCTGAGAGGACAGAATTACCAAGCTGTAGTAGAACCCCACCATTCAGAACATAGACCTACACTTATGACTGCTAGAGGAGTAGTAGAAGTGGTGAATGGAAGAGTACCGGTACGGCTTCTCAATTGGGGAGATGATGAGGTAAACTTACCCCGTTATGCAACCATTGCTAAACTACATGCTGTTGATAATAATTCTATTCTCCCGGCTGAGTCCTTAGACTCCTGTCAAATAGCGGAGGACAATGACCCAGCAACTCAGGTGGCGGAGTGGTGTCAGCAACTCCATGTTGGGACGGACACCACTCCCGCTCACCAGAAGCAAGGGGTATTACGGGTGGTGCAAGAGTACGCCCAAGTGTTTAGCAAAAATCCACTTGATTTTGGGATAATTAAGGGAGTACAACATCATATCCCTACAGGCAGTCATCCTCCCATCAAAGAGCGGTATAGGCCCATACCTCCAGCTCATTATCAGAAGGCTAAAGAAATGTTGAATGATATGAAGAAAGCTGGGGTGATAAGGGATAGTTGTAGCCCCTGGGCAGCCCCTCTAGTTCTGGTTAAAAAGAAAGATGGTAGTATGAGAATGTGTGTGGATTACAGGCAGGTGAACCGCATAACACACAAGGATGCATACCCGTTACCACGTATAGAGGAATCATTAGCTGCTCTGAAAACGGCTAACTACTTTTCTACCCTTGATCTGACTAGTGGTTACTGGCAAGTGGCTGTGGCTGAGGAGGATCGTGAGAAAACGGCTTTCACCACCCCAATGGGGCTCTGTGAGTTCGACAGAATGCCGTTTGGGCTCAGTAGTGCCCCAGGAACATTTCAGAGAGTGATGGAAAATTGTCTGGGACATCTCAATTTTGAAACCGTGCTGCTATACCTAGACGACGTCATCGTGTATTCCAAGACATATGAGGACCATCTGAAGCACCTGGCAGAAGTATTCGAGTCCCTGTCCAGGTACGGGATGAAATTAAAACCCTCAAAATGCCATCTACTCAAACAGAAGGTACAATACTTGGGGCACATCGTCAGTTCGGAAGGAGTAGCGCCGGACCCAGAGAAAGTCACTGCCATCCAGAAGTGGCCGGAGCCGAAGAACCTTAAGGAAGTGCGACAGTTCCTGGGACTAACGGGTTACTACAGGAGATTCGTGAAAGATTACACGAAGAAGGCAGCTCCTTTACAGGACCTCCTAGTAGGACAATCCCTAAAGAGCAGAAACCCTCCCTTTAATTGGGGTAAGGAACAGGCTGAAGCATTCCAAAAGATGAAAGAGATCCTTACAGGTGATGAGATCTTAACCTATCCTGATTACAGCCAACCGTTCCTGTTGTACACCGACGCCAGTAATGAAGGTTTGGGAGCAGTTCTCAGTCAGAAGCAGAATGGCCAAGAAAAAGTCATCGCATATGCCAGCAGAAAACTCAGGCCAACTGAAAGGAATCCGGAAAATTATAGCAGCTTCAAGCTGGAGTTTCTGGCGCTGGTCTGGGCCATTACTGAAAGATTTAAGCACTATCTGGCCTCCAATAAGTTCACGGCGTACACAGACAACAACCCCTTAACGCACCTGGAAACCGCCAAGCTGGGTGCCATGGAGCAGCGATGGATGGCTCGGTTGTCCAATTACCAGTTTACTATCAAGTACCGGGCAGGTCGAAAGAATGCTAATGCTGATGCATTGTCCCGAATGCCGCATGACTCTGATACGGAAGAAGAATCGGACGACCTGGAAGAAATTGAGCTACCTGCGTTCCATCGAAATGGGGTAGTCCACGAGCATCGAGTCCACAGAAAGCAGTATGGTGCAACATTAAATCCTTTACCCCATCACAGTTGGAAAGAGACTCAGGACAGCGATCCAGTGGTCAGCCGCATCAAGGAGTTGTTAAGACAGGAAGGCTCTTCTTTGGAAAAGGATGCACCTATGTCAGCCAAGCTCCTGTGGAACGAGAAAAGCAGGTTGTTCCTATACCGTGAGAAGTTGTGCAGGAGATACGTCAATCCCAGAACCCATGAGATGGTCTGGCAAATAGTGGTCCCCAAGGCAGACGTCCCAATGGTGTTGGAAGCATACCACGATCAAGGACACTTTGGCTGGAGAAAGCTGGAGACCCTGTTGAGATGCCGGTTCTACTGGGTAGGGATGCGCAGCTCCATCGAGAGGTGGTGTCGGAACTGTGGACCCTGTGGTCTCAGAAGAAAGGACTACGGTAGTCAGAAGGCACCCCTGCAACCTATCCGGACGACTCACCCCTGGAGATTGTGGCCCTGGACCACGTCAAATTGTCGCCAAGTAGATCTGGATACTCATACGCCTTGACCATGGTGGACCATTACTCCAGATTTCTGGTGGTTGTTCCAGTTAAGGACCAGACCGCAGTGACGGCAGCGAAAACCTTTCAAGCAAGTTTCTGCAGACCGCATGGGTATCCGGAGCAAGTATTAACCGATCAAGGACCTGCTTTCGAAGCTGATTTATTCAAGGAATTCTGTCACATGTACGGGTGCAAGAAAATTAGAACAACACCATATCACCCTCAAACCAACGGTCTTTGCGAAAAAATGAACCATATTGTCCTTGATTTGTTGAGATCCATACCGTTGGAAGACAGGAATCGATGGCCGGATTTACTACCTGATTTGGTTGATTTGTATAACCATATACCTGTCAGTTCCACTAACTGCACTCCAGCCTATCTTATGAGAGCAAGGCCCGGAAGACTACCAATGGATCTAGAACTTGGAGTGGTAGAACCGGAGGCAGACGACGCCGTTGAAAACTGGGACATCAATCGGCAAGAGCAATACAGAAGAGTACAAATCTGTGTAGAGGAAAGTCTCAACAAGGCACGGAGAAAACAGGAAGATGTTTACAACCGAAATGCTCCTGCCAAGCCTTTGATGCCTGGAGAGGTAGTATTAAAAAGAAAAGGAAGATGCACAAATTGGATAACCAGTGGGAGCAAGAACCCTACGTTGTACAAGATTCTAAATATGACAACAGAAAAGTTTGTATCATCAGTAAAGACGGAGGAAGAACAATAACCACTGTGTCCAGAGACCATTTGAAATTGTGTCCAGAACCCTTTAAATGTTGTGACAAGAACCCTGTCATCAATCAAAAAGAAAGGAAAGAAGAGGTCATACACACTGATCTGGGAGATTTTCCTGCGGATTGGCCCCGACTGGGAGATGCTGTAATAATTCCGGTGTTGCAGTTTTATCAGCCACAAGAGGAAGTTTTACCTCCAGTTGTGCCCGTGGTGCCAGTCGAGCCCGTTCAGGAGTTACCCATCCCAGCAACACCTCAACCTATGGAATCTCAAGAAGGATCATCTGAAGCAGCGCCCCATACTATGGGATCCCCTGGTGAAGCTGACTCACACCGCCCAGCCATCAGTACGCTTGCCAGATCCATAGAAAGATTGAGGCAGTTCTATAGTTTGCCGTTACGCAGTGCAGACAGATCACAACTTGATATACCTGAAGCTACACCACGTAGATCAGAGCGAACCACCAAAGGGAAGTTACCCATTAGATACCAGCAGTAATTATAACGAATTAATGTGAATACTGTAAAAAGTCTATATATATATATGTGTTTTTCCCTATTATGTCTTTTCATTATGTTATGGACTTAGAGGCTGAGGACTGAGCCAGCCCAAAAACTGTATCCTGTAAATAGTTGCACTAAGGTGCCTTTTAATGGTTTCACACGAAGCCTTGACTTACCTCTGAACATAAAACCCGTGTGGTGAGGCACTGAGTGAGGTCTGCATTCGGATGTCCTGCAGCCCACCCAGGACCCACGTTGAAGGTTTGGTGCGGGTCCTTCACAAGCATATTGTCTATTTATATGAAAATGTTATTTAATATTTGTATCTTTCTATAATGTTATTGTTTGCAACGTTCAAGACATCCTTACCTCCCGGATGGGACGAATTAATGTTTAATGTTGATGTTTAATGCATAAACAAAATGTCTCTTTTATTTTACAGCCCGGGAGTGCTGTCGTTTACCATGGGGGAATGTGTAGCCCTGGTACACAATACCAGGAGGATGAGTGGAGAGGTAACAGTTAAGGGCTCTTCATAACATCACGTACACTTCGGACACACCCAGCAGGGGTGTGGAGGGGAGTGATTCAGTCAGTCAGTGTCCGGTCTTCAGAGAGAACGGTCTAGCCTGGACTTGAGGAGAGGAAGAGATCCAGTCTGAGCCTGTTTAGCAGTTCAGAAAGTGGAGGCCAGTAAGGGCGAGATATAGATCACCTCAGCCTGGTCAGAGCTGTGCCCCACTGGAAAACGGACTGAGATATCTATTAAGAGTTGAGCAAATCGAAGGGCAAAGTGGAAGAGAACAGAGAAGTGCCATAGGTATAAGATACCTGCACATTGTAACCGGTCACTGGGGACCGAAGGATCACTAAAGCTTCACGCTTAGTGGTAAGAAAACCAGAGACTTACCGGACCTTAGGTCGCGGCAAGCAGCCCCGAATAGTCAGTACGTAACTGGGGTCAGGGAAGAGAGGACCTTGAGTCAGTGCACGACAAGATAGGAATTCAGCTTTCTCACAGGAAGGCTCCGACCACAAAAACTGACCGGGCAGAACAGCTTTGGAATAGCTGGAATTATAGAGGGAACTACGCTTCAGGCTGGTTGGACTCATCATTATTGGAAAAGTAAAGGAGGCCCCTAACTTGCTTAACCGTTGCCTCAAAGCTCATCCTCCATCAACCCCATCAGCCTCCCTGGGACCTGCCTTACCATCTTGCAAGTAAAGGTATGGAAAGACGCTGACCGTGTGAGACTGAGTTATTTATTTGCATGCCTGCACAACCCTGCTTTAACTACCGTCCTGAGGGAAGAGTCCCACCTGTAGGGGACCCGACATCTAGCTGCCTCACCATCCCCTCAGAGATCTACAGCAGCGCTGGTACAAATTACCAGAGACTACAGGTGGCGTCACGAACTGTAAATATATCTATCCCCTGTAAATATTCCCCCCAACATACGCCAGACCGCCAGGGCCACAGACCGAGCCACCGCTACCTGTGACAACCCCATAGACTTCCATGGGCTCGGCTCTGAGTACCCCATTGCCCTGGTAACCCACAATTGTGGTGGCGGGTCGACACATATATAGGGGGCAGTATTATAGTAGTTATATTCTTGTATATAGGAGCAGTATTATAGTAGTTATATTCTTGTATATAGGAGCAGTATTATAGTAGTTATATTCTTGTACATAGAGGGCAGTATTATAGTAGTTATATTCTTGTACATAGGAGCAGTATTATAGTAGTTATATTCTTGTATATAGGAGCAGTATTATAGTAGTTATATTCTTGTACATAGAGGGCAGTATTATAGTAGTTATATTCTTGTACATAGGGGCAGTATTATAGTAGTTATATTCTTGTACATAGGAGCAGTATTATAGTAGTTATATTGTACATAGGGGCAGTATTATAGTAGTTATATTCTTGTACATAGGGGCAGTATTATAGTAGTTATATTCTTGTACATAGGGAGCAGTATTATAGTAGTTATATTCTTGTACATAGGAGCAGTATTATAGTAGTTATATTCTTGTACATAGGGGGCAGTATTATAGTAGTTATATTCTTGTACATAGGGGCAGTATTATAGTAGTTATATTCTTGTACATAGGGGCAGTATTATAGTAGTTATATTCTTGTACATAGGGGCAGTATTATAGTAGTTATATTCTTGTACATAGGGGCAGTATTATAGTAGTTATATTCTTGTACATAGGGGCAGTATTATAGTAGTTATATTCTTGTACATAGGAGCAGTATTATAGTAGTTATATTCTTGTATATAGGGGCAGTATTATAGTAGTTATATTCTTGTACATAGAGGGCAGTATTATAGTAGTTATATTCTTGTACATAGGAGCAGTATTATAGTAGTTATATTCTTGTACATAGGAGCAGTATTATAGTAGTTATATTCTTGTATATAGGGGGCAGTATTATAGTAGTTATATTCTTGTATATAGGAGCAGTATTATAGTAGTTATATTCTTGTATATAGGAGCAGTATTATAGTAGTTATATTCTTGTACATAGAGGGCAGTATTATAGTAGTTATATTCTTGTACATAGGAGCAGTATTATAGTAGTTATATTCTTGTATATAGGAGCAGTATTATAGTAGTTATATTCTTGTACATAGGGGCAGTATTATAGTAGTTATATTCTTGTACATAGGAGCAGTATTATAGTAGTTATATTGTACATAGGGGCAGTATTATAGTAGTTATATTCTTGTACATAGGGGCAGTATTATAGTAGTTATATTCTTGTACATAGGGAGCAGTATTATAGTAGTTATATTCTTGTACATAGGAGCAGTATTATAGTAGTTATATTCTTGTATATAGGGGCAGTATTATAGTAGTTATATTCTTGTACATAGAGGGCAGTATTATAGTAGTTATATTCTTGTACATAGGAGCAGTATTATAGTAGTTATATTCTTGTACATAGGAGCAGTATTATAGTAGTTATATTCTTGTATATAGGGGGCAGTATTATAGTAGTTATATTCTTGTATATAGGAGCAGTATTATAGTAGTTATATTCTTGTATATAGGAGCAGTATTATAGTAGTTATATTCTTGTACATAGAGGGCAGTATTATAGTAGTTATATTCTTGTACATAGGAGCAGTATTATAGTAGTTATATTCTTGTATATAGGAGCAGTATTATAGTAGTTATATTCTTGTACATAGAGGGCAGTATTATAGTAGTTATATTCTTGTACATAGGGGCAGTATTATAGTAGTTATATTCTTGTACATAACAGTATTATAGTAGTTATATTCTTGTACATAGGGGCAGTATTACTGTAGTTATATCCATTTGGCATGTGGAGCAATATAATCTTAGTTAAATTGTTGTTCATAATGGGAAAAATACAATTATCCTTCTGTCCAAGAGTTACAAAATCATTTGAGCCAATTGTGATATTGTGAATAATTTGACCTTAATTACAGCTGTGTTTCTTAATGTGTGGCCTTAGAAACAAGATTGTGGCTACATAATGAGAGGGTGTCCTCTTATCAGTGTTACCTTCATGTTTGTGTGAATCACTATCCCTCGAATGATGAAGCAGCCATCCGGTTGCTGCTGTTGTCCAAGCCATACCAAAGCATCGTTTATCACATCAATATCAACAAAGATGTAGGAGAAAGCCTGCCAGAAACACTTTACGGTGAATGCGGTGAGCCTGGGGACACAGACAGTTCTGTAAGTGACAGGTAGGATGAGAATCCTTAGAGTAAATCAGAGTAGAATGGAAAACATTGGACAATGTACAAATGGAATAGAAAGCTGCGTGCGTAGAGAATAGGAAGACACCGATCCTGGTGGGGAGAAGGTCTGCCGGTGGACAATGATATTCCTTTTTTGTCCATAGAGGGCTGAATAATCCAGCAGTTTTCTGGTGCAAAATTGCTTGAAATGTTGAAAAATGTATGCGCTACTCGCAGTTGTGCAAAAGTTTTTCTGCTTTTCGCATTTTCACAAGTGATGGCAAACTCCGCCAACTCATGGAAAAGTGCACGGCCAAACAAGTCCAACAAATCCATCACCAGGTTCTCCATAAAAGTGATGTAAATAGCAACAGAAATATCTGGCAGATCCAAAAAGCAGCTAAAGATGCACCACATTCATGAAGAGGAGCACAGTCCTGATGAACTTGGTGAATCTTATTCCAGTGCACACGGCGGAGGAGAAAATGGCAGTCTTGATGAATCAGGGCCATATTATCCAAAGCTTTATGTAGGTTAATAAGTTATAGGTTACCTGTCACCAGGTTTGGTCAATACGACCTTTCAGGCCCGATATACAGCATTCTATAATGCTCCTGTCCTGCAAGTCAAGAAAAAGGGTTTTTATTGTACTCACCTGCGGGAGGTCCGGTCCGAGGGGCGTCTATGTTATTGGTCCGGCGCCTCCCATCTTCTTGCCATCACGTCCTCCTTCTGTTTGGTTCGTGTGGATTTCACGTTCCTGCATCATCCACAGTCTCCCCGGCATCGCGCTCCTGCGCAGGCGTAGTTCTATCCCCTGTTGAGGGCAGTGCGCAGGCACCAGGGAAGGTCAGAGAGGCCCAGCGCCTGCGCGCTGCAGCACTTTATTTTGCCCTTGTCAGGGCAGAGAAGTATTATCCCAATAATAAAAATCCTAGCAATGCATAGAATATTTCCTATGTATCCTGTGGATACACTATACACAGGGATATATAGATGAAATATTATCAAATCCTATATACATATTTTGGCACTTTATGTACTAATGCACTTTTTCACATCACTCATAGGTATTATTATACCTTAATCAAACATGTCATTCAATCACCACTCATTTTTATTCATTTCCACCATTATTCTTTCACACCATACGCCTGTAGCATTTTGAGGTTTTCCATTCACCTCACTTTTATGCCACTCTTTACTGTACACTTTCATTAGATCATTCTGGCATCCTGTGTAAAATGGATGCTAGTGAGCGCTGTGCACGGCGACGCGCGTTCTGGGTGGTCTCACTCTGAGACGCGTCATGAATGGCAGCATGGCCCTTCAGAGACGCGTCTCCTGTCTGCCGCTCAAGACGCCATCAATGGGGGGGGCACGGCCCTCTTCACCATATTCCCTGAAGAAGCAGGAGTGAAACAGCGATGGAGTGGTACGAGGGGGTTGTGGTATGTCGGATGTCCTCAGTTTTGTTACATGTATCATAGGCCTCTTTCACACATCCGTTGTGCGCCTGACGGCGCACTCCGGCATTTTTTTTGTCCAACCGCATCCGGCGAAATGTAATGCCGGATGCGTTTTTTTTTTGCATTGACTTGCATTAGCGCCGGATGGCGCCGCATGTCAGTGCGTTGTATGCAGTGTTTGTATGCGGATCCAGCGGAATTGTACATTCCGGCGGCCGGACAAAACGCAGCATGTAACGTTTTTTTTTTTTGCCGGAGTCGTCTGATGTCTCCGGGCATCAAAAACCATCCGGCAAAAAACCGCAAGCGGCGCATCCGGTTTTCTGATGCGGCGCTGCGGCTAAATGCCGGGGGCGCCGTCAGGCGCACACCGGATGTGTGAAAGAGGCCTTACTATTTACGTCATGTGTGTATTCAATAGCAGCACTTTCAGCACAGATTGCTTGTCACGTTGTCCAGGATCATGTATTATGATTATTATCTCTTATATTAAGCTGATGCAGCCACCTATAACAGTTGCAAGTTCCATTTTGTGCTCTATTTTGTTTACATCCAGTGGCATTAGAGATATATATGTAATATTCTCTTACCTGATTATATGAGCAATCATGGGTATGATTTATTGGTAATCAACTTTATTGATATCTTATATACCGTAAATACTTGTATTGTCATTAATATTTAATAGAGCTTGTGCCATATTGCTCACATGATTGGTCAGTGTGGTGGAGCAACTGAAAGTTTTACCACTGGAGGACATACCCTTCTCCACTCCCGAGCTGTTGTTTTATCATCATTTTGATGTGACCTTGTCTTGTGTTTTTTTTACACTTTTTATGTGTATGTCTTTAGGTATGTATTTTTCTTTAATGAAATATTGTCATATTTGTAATATTGTCCCTTTTTTAGTTTTCTGTGTTATTTTGGTATTCAGGGTTATTGCCAATATAAATATATATATATTTTTTTTTTTTTTTGGTACTTTCTTCTTCTTCTTCTTCTTCTTGTAGGACTTATTAGGGCAGAGAAGTACGCCCGCACAGGGGCGCGATGCCGGGGACATGTCATCCACACGAAGCAAGAAGGAGGAGGACGTCATCTGAAGAAGAAGGGAGGCGCGGACCAAGAAGAGCGACATCCCTCGGACCGGACCGCCCCGTAGGAGAGTATAATAAAAGCTGTATTTCTTGCCTTTCAGGTCAGGTTGGGGGCAGATATACACTATTATAGAATGCTGTATATCAGGCCTGTAAGATGGTGACCGTATCTCACATCGGTCAAACCTGGTGACAGGTTCGCTCTAAGTCGAAGTCAGGAAGAGTGGGAAGGAGGGGAATTCAGTTCCATTTTTGCAAAAATTTTCAAATTTGTTTTTTTTTTTTCGCATTTTTTTATTGTATTATTGGAGAAAAGAAAGTCAAGAGAGAAGAGAGGAAACATATTCACCAAGAACTTCCTTCCGAATCACTCGTCCCAAATACACTGAATGAGCCATCAGGGTGTTTGTATTGGAGCTGTCGCGCGTATCCTGGTGATGGGCGACATTGGGACAGTAGTTAGGGGATGGTACAAGGACTTTATTAGGCCGGGGTCAGACACGCGAGAAACTCGCACGAGTCTCACATGTCAATACCCGGCACTCGGACATGAGCGTGCGGCTCGTGCGAGCTTCTCGCATGTCTGAGAATGTCTGAGAATAGAAGTAACTCACCATCTTGCAGGTAGGATATGATGGTCTCTCTTTGTGTAGTAGTCAACTGTCCGGTGACTTCCAGATACAGGAGCACATTTACCATAGGGCAAACTGTTATCATATTTTGCTCTCCGCAGCCGTAGGGCTGTGTTATTAGATTGTCAAGATTATGAAGCGATAACCCGACACCGTCCCCTGCGACAAAATGTTCAGACATCGGGATCTACAAATGAGCTTGATCACAATCATTAGAGACACGAGACCCTAAAGGTCTGTGACCGGAGTACAGAGCGCAATGGAAGTCATGATCAATCCAAGACACAGAAAGTTTTTTTTGCTAAGTTTTTAGGTAGATTTAAGTTGTAAACTTCACTTTACGATTTACACATTTAATACATAACACATGGATTTATCGCTTGGATCTTTGATGGGATCTGTTTGATCTTACCCACTACGACAATACACGCGCTCTGAGTATCCTGCACCCATACTTTTGGGAGAGTAACTGCGAATGATACATCTATTCTGGGAACAGTATCTAGAAAAAGAAGAACAGATATAGTTACTACGTCTCACAAAAGTAATGTTAAAAAAAAGAACAACATTAAAATAAAGATGAACACTTATTTAATAGTTTTCTATCCATGCATGGAAAGTGATACATAATTAAATAGATCTCTTAGACCTGATGAGAATGGTGTACTTGCTGTGAAAATACAGTTTCAATTCAATCTCTGTCCACCCAACCTGATTGATAGCTCCTCAATGTACATCCTTCCTGCTGCTGAATCTCCAAACACTATGCCTGATTGGCATCTCCTCAGTGATTCTCCTCTCTGCTGCGAATGTCCATCCGCCTAGTTGATTGACAACTCCTCAATGCCCTCCTTTCTACTGGTGAATATCCGCCCACTTAACCTGATTGATAGCTCCTCAAGGTGCCTCCTTCCTGCTGCTGAATCTCCAACCACTGTGCCTGATTGACATCTCCTCAGTGGTTCTCCTCCCTGCTATTGAATATTCACATTCCTAGTTTGATTGACAGCTCCTCAGTGTCCCTCCTCCCAGCTGCTACCAATCAGCCCACCTAACCTCATTGACAACTACTCCTTCCTTCTGCGCCAAACTCTCCCCTCACCCAGCCTAATTGTCAGCTCCTCTGTGTCCCCTCTACTGTTAAATCTAAACACACTTCATCTAATTACCAGCTCCTCAGTGTCCCTCCTTCCGCCTTACTGCCAAATCTCAGCCCTCCTAGCCTGATTGACAGCTCCCCAGTGTCCCTCCTCCCTGCCATTCTCACACTGTTCAGTACAGGCTGCACCCGCCCATCAGGAAGGACGAGCAGAGACTGAAAACACTTTGACTCACGAGTCACGAGCTCTCACTCTATAGCGGTACGGTCTGACATAGATTGTCACAGTAAGTACACAAACCCATCAGGTCACAGATCTATAATGTAAACAGAATGTATTGTGAATTCTACTTCAAGTTATAATATACCCCCGGAACTGAAAAATATTTCCAATGTTCAATTTTAGCAAAAATGTAGTGTTTTATTTGCAGCACTTTTTTCCATCTTTTTTGCCCTTTTTTTTTTACATTTTTGCCACTTTTTTTCATAACACAGCATGCTCTAAGTGCAGATTTTTTTCCATGTGTTTTCCCGAAGGCTTCTCTATGAAGAAAAAAAAAATATTCAAAAGGGCATTTATAAAACAAAAAAATACACTCGAAAATCATGACATATTTTATTCGGAAAGAAAAACCACTGCTTAAAACTGATTTCCAATTGATTTCAATGGAGCGACGCTCCTGCATTGGACACAACTCATTTTTTTACCATTGTTTCTTTTGTGCACGAAAAAAAAAAAGCAATACAAATTATATTAGTGTGTTTTCGGCATGGTGAACACTACGAACTTACCCATTAAATGATTTGGAAACAGAATGAAGTGGTTTCAGACAAAAAAAACCCCAATGAAAACGACAGAAAAATTCTGCAAAAAAATTAATGTGAACTAAGACCATTTTTCATAGTTTTTTTGTCTTTTTGTTGACTTTCCTTAAGCTCTAGTTCTATAAAGAAGCTTAGAGAAAAAAAAAAAACTTAAAGGGAATCTGTCAGCAGGTTTTTACTATGTTATCTGAGAGCAGCATGCAGTAAGCATCCTATTGTTAGAATGCATTCTGCAATTTTTGTGCACATGGTGCATTTTTTTTCCGTGCAAAATGCGCATCGCGGTAAAAATCGAGACCCTGATTCCAGCGATGTGTCACTTACTGGGCTGCAATTTTCAAAGAATCCCTGTTTTCGCTGTTGTAGATGCTGCAGTGCTCAGAATGCTGAGCTGTATATAACCCTGCCCCACACCACTGATTGGCAGCTTACTGTGCACACTGTCAGCCAGCTTCCAATCAGTGGTGGGGGTGGGGTTACACAGATTAGCCTGGCTGGCTTGCAGGTGACACCTAGTCCTGCACTGATAATCTCCTGCTGATAAAAGACGGATTTTGGTAAGAACTTACCTGTAAAATCCTTTTCAGCGAAGAAGGAAGGGAGACACACTAGACATTACTAGTGGGTAGGCGGAGCCCAGATGAGATAGACACCTCAGATTAAAAAGAGTGTTGACCGGCCCCTCCAGCTCGGGCTCCTCCTACTCAGCTCTCCAGTTGTACCAAGCTTAAGGAAGAGCAATATCACCAGCGGAGCAACATAACCCCTTCTGAAAGACTTCAGAGAATAAAACACAAAAATACAGGTTATGCATGCATGTAGGCAAAAACCACACAGTTCCAGGTACTACTCACTGGACCTTACCACTGCCATGAGCTGGCGATGCTGGAACAGAGCCTTAGCGCGTCGACCTCAGCCCAGATAATCGCTATCAGAGAAGGGTCACGCCGCATCTGAAAACAACAACACACTTCTGCCATGGGAGGGATGTGTGTCTCCCTTCCTTCTTCGCTGAAAAGGATTTTACAGGTAAGTTCTTACCAAAATCCGTCTTTCAGCTGCAGATGAAGGAAGGGAGACACACTAGACATTACTAGTGGGACGTCCCAAAGCAGTCCAAAAATTAAGGGTGGGAAAAAAACCAAAAGAGGCAGAATCCCAACAACCTTGATAAATGCGCAACAGGCGCCAAATACAAGTTAACTAGAAATTTAAACTACAGCCGCCTGCAGGACCCTACGTCCTAAGGCTGCATCAGCGGAAGCACTAACGTCCACCTTATAAAATCTTGTAAAGGTGTGGACGGAGCACCAGGTCGCCGCCCAGCAAAGCTGAGCTGCCGAGGCCCCTTGATGGAAAGCCCACGATGAGCTCACAGCTCTCGTGGAATGAGCTCGAACCTTAATCGGGCAAGGTTTGCCTTTAAGTCGGTAAGCCTCCAAAATGGCCGACCGGACCCAACGAGCTATAGAATCCTTGGAAGCTCGTTGACCACGTCGACGACCTGCTGGAATCACAAACAGGGAGTCCGACTTCCGAAAACTTTGGGTAACAGACAAATAGAACTTCAAAGCCCGCACCAAATCCAATGTGTGCAAGGCCTGTTCCTTCGCATTACTCGGCCCCGGACAAAGAGAAGGCAACACAATATCCTGGTTAAGATGAAATTGCGACACTACCTTAGGTAGAAAGTCGCCCCGTGTGCGAAGCACTACACGATCCGGGTGAAACTCCAGAAAAAGGAGGCAAGTAAGAAAGAGCCGCCAACTCAGAAATCCTTCTCAAAGAGGTGACCGCCACTAGGAAGGCAACCTTCCAAGAGAGCAAAGAAATACTAACAGAGTCCATAGGCTCAAAAGACCCGTGTTGAAGAGCCTCCAAAACAAGATTGAGGCGCCAAAGAGACACAGGCGCCTTCCGCGGCGGAAACTGGCGGGTTACTCCGCGAAGAAAGGAACGTACGTCCCTACATGAGGCGATAGCCTTTCGAAACAGCAAGGACAGAGCAGAAAACCTGACCCCTCAGGGTGCTCACTGCCAACCCCTTGTCCAACCCGAATTGTAGGAAAGCCAACAAATTGGGAATGGAAAAAATCCTCGGGTTCCTTAAAGAACCCAAACACCACGAAAAGGCTTCCCAAGTGGTAAATCCTAGTACTAGCCGGACCTCTGGCAGCTCGCAAAGTGGCAATGACTTCGGCTGAAAAAACCTTGACGGATCAATATTTCGGTCTCAAGAGCCACACCGTCAAACGCAGAGACATCAGGTCCGGATGACGAACGGGCCCTTGGGTTAACAGGTCCGAGCGGAAAGGAAGTGTCGAGAACCACGTCCTCCTTGGCCAATCTGGGGCTATCAACATAGCCGGGGTTCTCTCTAGTCTGATCCGACGTAACACCAGGGGGAGTAAGGAAATCGGTGGAACACATAGATTAACTCGAATTGGTCCCACGGAGCCACTAGAGCATCCACCGCTACAGCCTTCGGATCCTTGTACCTGGACATGAAAGTCGTAACTTGGCATTGAACCTGGATGCCATCAAATCCACTTGGGGAGTTCCCCAACGGGAGCACAGCAGTGCAAAAATTTCCGGATGAAGACTCCATTCTCCGGGATCCATCTTCTCGCGACTGAGAAAGTCCGCCGTGATATTCTGAACTCCCGGAATGTGGATCGCAGAGATAGCTGGCACTCTGGTCTCTGCCCATACTAAGATACGAGATACCTCCACCATGAGCTTGGAACTCCTAGTCCCGCCTTGGTGGTTGATATATGCGACTGCCGTCGCATTGTCCGTCTGCACTCGGACTGGCAGACCGCTTAAAGGGACCGTCCAGTGTTGGAGGCAAAGAAAAAATCGCCCTCAATTCCAGGGTGTTGATCGGCAAGACAGACTCTTCCGACGACCATACTCCCTGAGTCCAAAGATCGTTCCAGACACCCCCCCCCAAGCCCGTCAGGCTGGCATCGATGGTTATGATCGACCACTTCGGAGGGAGGAAAGACTTTCCCAGGGATAACTCTTTCGGACGTATCCACCATCCTAGAGACTCTCGTACCCTGTGGGGGATGATGACACTGCAATCCAGTGAAAACCTGCGATCGATCCCAACGGCTCAGAATGAACCTTTGAAGGGCCCTGGAATAAAACCGGGCAAACGGAAGTGCTTCCATGGACGCCACCATCAACCCCAGAAGACGCATACAGCTTCGCAGGGACATTGCTGTCGAAGACTTCATAACCCGTGCATGTCGAAGGAGACATGCTTGCTTGTCTGGAGGCAGGGACACCACTGCTCGCACCGTGTCGAAATGCATCCCCAAAAACAGGATTGACTGCGACCGTTCCAGAGACGACTTCTCCCAATTGACCAGCCACCCGAAGTCCTCCAGGAGCTGAACGGATAGATTGCGAGCAGTTACCGCCTCCTCCTTCGAAGACGCCATAATCAGAAGGTCGTCCAGGTAGGGAAGAATCGTAACCCCCTGCCTTCGAAGAATCGCCATGAGAAGCGCCAGAATTTTTGTAAAAACTCTGGGCGCTGAGGCCAACCCGAATGGCAGAGCCACAAACTGGTAATGGTCCTGACCTATGGCAAAACAAAGGAAGCATTGGTGGGCCCTTCCGATTGGGAAGTGCAAATAAGCGTTGCGAATGTCGATTGACACCAAAAAAGCGTTCTGCGACAGGGCCGCCAAAACGGAGCGAAACGACTCCATGCGGAATTTCCTGGCGTGGACATGCCGATTCAATCTTTTGAGATCCAGAATGGGCCGAAATTTGTCCTCTTTTTTGGGGACCACAAAGAGGTTAGAATAAAACCCTCTTCCCCGGCCCTCCGGCGGAACCGGCACCACCACACCTTTCTGCAGAAGGGAATCTACCTCCCACAGCAGAGCGGCAAAAAGCTCGGGCTCTGATGGAACGCGAGGTTGACAAAAAAAAACTGTCTGGGGGTCGATAAAGAGACTTCTATGAAGTAGCCTGCCAACACAACCCGTGTCACCCAGGCGTCCGACATGCGGGAAGCCCAAGTCGGTTTGAATGGGAATAGACGACCCCCCACTCGAGAGCGCTCGAGTGAGACCCAGGCGTCAGTCCGCCTTAGCGGGCTTTTTGCCAGCTTCCCGCTTGTCTGAACGGAAGTTCTGTTTCCAGGGTATGCGGAATTTCTGAGAATTCCCCCCTTTTTTTTTTTTTTTAAAAAGAGAGGGACGACCCGAACCCAGAGGGCTGACTGAATCATCCCCTGGACCGAAAGGACCGCCGACAACTACCGGCACAAGTCCTGCCAGACGCAGAAGTCACAGCTCTGCACTGCGGTAAAGCTGTTTCTTTTGCCTTTACCTTGGCAATCAGCTCCGTGAGGTCAGGTCCAAATAGCTGACCACCTTGCAAGCTAGCAAACCCTGTTTGGAAACTGCGTCCACTGTCTAAGGCACAGTGCTCTTCTGACTGTGACTGCCGAGGATTGCGTCCTGGATAGCAGTGATGCAGTATCCTCCAAAAACTGGAAAAGCCCATCTACCTCGATAGAGGAGATCCACGTTGGCACGCCGTCCGTAGACGGTCCAACCGGCTCAGGGAAACTTTACAAGCACACATGGATTCTTAATATTGAATCCATGATCCGCTGCCTCGCAGATGGATTTTTCTGCCATCTACGTTTTTTGTCCAGCGGGTCCTGCAGACTCGCCTTCCCCTTAACAGGAGGATTTTGCTAAGCTGGGATAAAGGGACATCCACTTCAGAAGAAGGATCCAATTATCATCAACTCCGTAGAACACGGAAACGGTGTCTCAATTTTCTGGACACAGGCGCTCCTTCTCCACTGCCCCATTAAGCTCATCCAGTGATGGTAAAGCTTGATCGTGATTGAAAACATCCGGGCCGACTTACCAGGATGTCCAGATACCTCCTCCGGTAACTGTAACGCCTCCAATAAAAACCTCTTTACGGCCCAAAAAGGGAGGCAGAGTGTCCCTGCCGATCCTCCTTGTCCGAATCGGACATTTTAGTTACGCGGGAAGGAAGGCACCGGCTTGTGTCGCTTCCTGACATGAGAGGATCTAGCTGACACTCAATAATAGAAAATCAGACAGGCCATCAATAGGAACTAGCGAAGGCCTCCATTCTGACACCACTGGAAACCTCCGACCGCTGCGCTTGACGCCGTCCAGGTCTGCGCGTCATAATACGCGAGACTGATCCTGTAGCGGATCTGGGAGACGGTTGCACCGTATATGGCAGGTTAAAACTGTCAGAGACTAGAAAGTGTGGTTTCTTAAAGAAAAAACGAACGCTGAAGGGTTAAAGCTCTTAAGGAGAGAGCTACCCCAGCTGTCCCCTATTAAGAGTTAACCGCCTAAGAAGGGGTTAAAGTCGCAGACTCCCCACAACCTTAATAATGAAAAGGGTGTGCGAGCCCCAAGTGCCTCTTATAAGGCAGCAGCTATAAGACAGCTATGCCACACTTAACAAGAAAACGTTCACAAGATCGCTAAAAAATTGCGCTGTTTGTAAATCGCAATGACCGCCAAAGTCATTAAGGGGATCGCTAACCGCCTATGCGTTGTTAATGAGATCGCCCAGATTGGCAGCTACTAGCGACATTAAAAATGATCACACAAACGATCGCATAGTATGCGTCGTCGTTAGCAGTAACGTATAGTGGCAGTATTACTGTCTCAGACTCCCCACAACCTCTTTATTGAAAAGGTGTGCGAGCTTCCTTATGAGATAACAGCTGCAGGCAGCGCAGTCTGCCACCCATTTGTGCCTCAGAAAGGCGCCCGCGCTGTGGGGGTGAAGGGGTTAAGCTTCTGCCCTAGACGGGAAGAAGCGACTCACCCAGCTGGTCGCGGTGCAGCACTGCCGAGAGGGGAGGAGAGCGATGTCCGAGGGAGCTTTCAGCCTGTCAGTAATGGCCGCCGCGCTGTGCCTCCGTGTGCTTCATGAGAGAAGCCGGAAAAGGAGACTGCCGTAAAGCGCGCGCTCAGAGTGGCGCGAAATTCAAATAAAAAAAGGCGCGCAGCTCCTCTCTCCCCCATTCCTATGTCCTGCAGGCATCCACCTACGGACAAAAAAACACACAGTGACCGCATGTATACTGTAACAGCGGCTGCCGCAGCAGTCGCTGAAAACACTCAAATACATATTAAATGTGGAGAACTCACCAGCCGACGCGCCACAGGGACCCCCAGGGGTTTCTGGCGCTTGCCTGTGTGGCCCAGCTATGTCAGGCACACATAATCCAGGAAAATGCACAGGAAGGTAACCGCAAAAGCTTGATATCCATTCACGTCACTCACACTTTCAGACACACCCATTAGGGGTATAAAAGGGAGTGACACGTAGCAGTCAGTAGTGAGTCTGCTTCCTGTCTTCGGACAGAGAGAGATCAGCCAGAGAGTTCAGTCAGTCAGCTTCCTGTCTTAGTACAGTGTAGTTCAGTGTCAGTCCAGTCTGGACTTGGAGGATACTGAGAGCTGTTCAGTGAGCAAGCTGACATTTCCATCAAAGCTACAAGTGCTTATGTTAAGAGCGAGAGCAGGGCGAAGGGCACAGTGGAGAAGATAGATGCTAGTGCACCAGGTACCGGATTACCTGCACTAATTCACTGGACACCGGGGTCCGAAGCGTTGCTAGCGCTTCACGCCTAGTAACAAGATAGCCGGAGGCTTTCTGGACTACAAGTCGCAGAAGGTAGCCCTAAGCGCTGATACGTAAACGGAGTCAGGGGGAACAAGGACTTTTAGCAGGGCCCTGCATAAAGGGACTTTGTTCTTTCCAACATCTGAGGATCAGAGACATAGAAGGCTCCACCACAATGTCGGCCGGGCGTTACAGCTATTGAGAAAGCTGGAGATTGCAGAGTTAACTTCGCTTCATGCAAGTTTGGACTCAGATACATATGAAGTAAAGGTGGCCTCTAACCTGCTCAGCGGTTTCCCGAATGTGCATTCTCCACCCCGACCAGCTTCCCGGGACCTGCCTGAAACACCTACAAGTAAAGGTATGAAAAGAAGCTGCATTGTGTGTGATTGAATTCTTAACTACACCCTGCATCATCACCATAGACTTCCAGGGACCCGTCTCACCTGTGGGAGACTTACCACCCAGCTGCCCCCATAACATCCCCTGCGAAGATCCTTATAGCAGCGCTGGTCCAATTGATCAGATACCACAGGTGGCGTCACGAACTACCTATCCTTATAATTCCCTGTAAATATCCCCCATTGCATGACCGCCAGGGCCACGGGCCGAGTCCCGCTGCCAGTGACATCTCCCATAGAAATCAATGGGCTCGGCTCCGAGTACCCCATAGCCCTGGTATCCACCTCAGTGTGGTGCGCGTCATCACTTGGCGTCACGAACAGGATCCGAAGCTTGCAATTGTGAGTCCTGTGTGCCTATTGAACTGTTTGGTGAAAAAGACTGTTTGCTGTATTTGGCGCCATTTTACCGCCATTTTTGCCGTCATATTCGCACCCTAAGGCGCTGGTGAAGAAGGGGGGCGTACCTGAAAGAGCGCGCTGTTGCCTGGACACGCCCCCAACTCTGACGCGGCGGCAGGTCCTGTGGGAGCGGAAGTGAACGCTCTGACAACACAGCGCCAGCGACAAAGGTCCTGTCTCCACCGCTGTGCCTGCGACGCTGCAGCCGTTGAAAGAGGTAGGCTCCGATTAAACAGGGGGGCACCAACATGTCGCAGCAACCGGCAGACAGAGCGGCCCCCGCCGGAGGCTCCAATAGCCCACCGCTTGGCGTTGTAGTGCAGGATGGAGGTGCGGGCCCCTCATCTGGTCCGGTGGTCCCGCTCATGCCCCTAACGCTCCCATACATGCCAGGAGCGAAGTGGCTCCCTCAGTACAGCGGCGAGCCAGACACCCTGCCAGGGTTTAAACGGAAAATATGTAGCATCCTAGACATGTACTCAATGACTGAAAAGCAAAAAGCTGCTGTGGTAATAGGACAGTTAGCTGGTGCGGCTGAGAGAGAAGTAGAGACTTGGACCACTGCAGACCAGGAGTCGGTACCTGCGATTCTCTTAAAGCTACAGGCCATCTTTGAGGACCGCACAGAAACGGATCTCCGGATGGCATTTTATCAGTGCTCCCAGAGACCAGGTGACAGCATTAGGGACTACGCCTGCCGACTACAGGGGGCCCTGCGAGCTCTCAAACAGGCTAACCCTGCAAGTGCCATTGACGAAAGCAAAATGTTGAAAGAACAATTTGTACGGGGACTGAGGTCTCCAGCGGAAGGCAGGACTGTAAACTGGTGGTCCTTGGATCATCCAGATGCCACTTTTGATGCCCTAAAGGACATGGCAATAAAAGGACTGCGACCCTTGGAAAAGCCAGAGGTGGCAAATCAGTATCACCCGGGTGAAGCCACTCTAAAGCCGGCAGTACCCACCTTTTCCCCGCAGGTGGCAGAAGCTAAAACGCAGGTGGCGCCCCCTAGTGAGTTGGAATGTCTGCGCTCAGAAGTGCGCCAGCTGACTAAGAACCTGGCCACTGTAATGAATGCCCTGCAACTGCGGAAAGAAGAAGGAGGAAAGATCCTACTAGCCGACTGTCCGGAGGATGTCCCTTGGATGAACCGGAGGAAATGGAGGACGTCGCCTCACCGGAGGAGGACCACGCCACCCCCAGGAGCGACTCCTGATCAACACCATCCTCGCCGAGAGATCATCTGCTACCGCTGCAACCAAAAAGGTCATATGGCTCAGCAATGTCCTTTAAACGAGCCGATCCTGGGTCAGAGGGCCAACACCCAGGAGTAGACTCATCAGGCCCCTTAGACTGGAACCGCAGGTTCGTGGGTGGACGACCCTACCTGTCCATCATTCTGGACGGGATTGCAATTCCTGCACTACTGGACACTGGATCTCAGGTGACCATAATACCTGATGTCCTTTATAATAAATTTTGGTCAAAGGACAGTCTCCAGCCCCCGAGCCCTGACTTTACAGTGTATGCCACCAATGGTCTCCCTGTTGAAGTACTCGGAGCCAAAAATGTGGACGTAAAAGTGGGCAGAGTGGAGCTGAAGGATCAGGGACTTCTAGTAGTAAGGACTGTAAATGAGGAAAATGGCTTAAATGTGATATTAGGTACTAACATTATCAGTAACTGTCTGGGAGAAGTTGTGTTTTTGCTCCAACAGCTCGCTGAAGTTGCCAAGCCAAAGCAGAAGGGGGTGATCCAGAGGGAGATCCGGGCCCTGATGTGCCAGCAGCAAGCGAAGCTTACAGATGGTGAAATCGGTAATGTACGGGTCACGGACCCGAATCCCATTGTAATACCCCCAATGAGTGAAATGTTAATATGGTGTAGAGCAGCCATAGGTCTGAGGGGACAGAACTACCAAGCAGTAGTAGAGCCCCATCGTTCAGAGCACAGACCTACACTCTTAACTGCTAGAGGGGTAGTGGAAGTAATAAATGGGAGAGTACCAGTACGACTTCTCAACTGGGGAGACGATGAAGTAAATTTACCACGTTATGCCACAGTTGCTAAATTACATGCCGTAGATAACAATTCTATCCTCACAACCGAGTCCTTAGCCTCCCGCCAACCAGCGGAGAATAATGATCCGGCAACCCCGGTAGCGGATTGGTGTCAGCAGCTTCATATAGGGACAGACACCACTTCCGTCCACCAGAAACAGGGTGTACTACGGGTGGTACAAGAGTACGCACAAGTATTTAGCAAACACCCACTTGACTTTGGGACAATTAAGGGAGTACAGCATCATATCCCTACAGGCAGTCATCCTCCCATCAAAGAGCGGTACAGGCCTATACCTCCAGCCCACTATCAGAAAGCTAAAGAAATGTTGCGTGACATGAAGGAAGCCGGGGTGATAAGGGATAGTTGTAGTCCCTGGGCAGCACCTCTAGTTCTAGTTAAGAAAAAGGATGGTAGCATGAGAATGTGTGTAGATTACAGACAAGTAAATCGCATAACACATAAAGATGCATACCCATTACCACGCATAGAGGAATCCTTAGCTGCTCTGAAAACGGCTAACTACTTTTCTACCCTCGACCTTACTAGTGGGTACTGGCAAGTAGCTGTGGCTGAGGAGGATCGGGAGAAAACTGCTTTCACCACCCCAATGGGACTCTGCGAGTTTGACAGAATGCCGGTTGGCCTCAGCAGTGCCCCAGGAACATTCCAGAGAGTGATGGAGAGCTGTCTGGGACATCTCAACTTTGAAACCGTGTTGCTGTACCTGGACGACGTGATTGTGTACTCCAAGACATATGAAGATCATCTGAAGCACCTGGCAGAGGTATTCGAGTCACTGTCCAAGTATGGGATGAAACTGAAGCCCTCAAAGTGCCATCTGCTCAAACGGAAGGTACAGTACTTGGGACATATTGTCAGTTCCGAAGGAGTAGCGCCGGATCCCGAGAAGGTCACAGCCATCCAGAAATGGCCGGAGCTGAAGAATCTAAAGGAGGTGCGACAGTTCCTGGGACTAACAGGTTACTACAGGAGGTTTGTAAAAGATTACACCAAGAAAGCGGCGCCTTTACAGGACCTCCTGGTCGGACAACCTCTCAAGAGCAGAAACCCTCCATTCAATTGGGGTAAAGAACAAGCTGAGGCATTCAAAGAGATGAAAGAGATCCTGACCGGCGATGAAATCTTAGCCTACCCTGATTACAGCCAACCGTTCCTGCTGTACACCGATGCCAGTAACGAGGGATTGGGAGCGGTCCTCAGTCAGAAGCAGAATGGCCAAGAAAAAGTCATCGCATATGCCAGCAGAAAGCTCAGGCCAACTGAGAGGAACCCGGAAAACTATAGCAGCTTCAAACTGGAGTTCCTAGCGCTGGTCTGGGCCATTACCGAAAGATTCAAACATTACCTTGCCTCCAACAAGTTCACTGCGTACACAGACAACAACCCCTTGACGCACCTTGAAACAGCCAAGCTGGGAGCCATGGAGCAACGTTGAATGGCTCGGCTGTCAAACTATCAGTTTACCATCAAGTACAGAGCGGGCCGTAAAAATGCTAACGCGGACGCCTTGTCCAGAATGCCGCATGAATCCGACACGGAGGAAGAATCAGACGATCTGGAAGAAATCGAGCTACCTGCGTTCCACCGAAATGGGATGGTCCAAGAGCAACGAGTCTACAGAAAGCGGTGTGGTGAGATGTTGAACCCTTTACCTCATCACAGCTGGAAGGAGACTCAGGACAGCGATCCAGTGGTCAGCCGTGTCAAGGAGCTGATAAGACAGGAAGGTTCCTCCTTGGAGAAAGACGCACCCATACCAGCAAAGCTCCTGTGGAATGAGAGAAGCCGGTTGTTCATCTACCGTGAGAAGTTGTGCAGGAGATACGTCGACCCAAGGACCCATGAGATGGTTTGGCAGATAGTGGTCCCCAGAGCAGACATCCAAATGGTGTTAGAAGCCTACCACGATCAAGCGGGACACTTTGGCTGGAAAAAGCTGGAGACCCTGTTGAGGTGTCGGTTCTACTGGGTAGGGATGCGCAGCTCCATCGAGAAGTGGTGCCGGAACTGTGGACCCTGTGGCCTCAGACGAAAAGACTACTGTAGTCAGAAGGCACCCTTGCAGCCTATCCGGACGACTCGTCCCTTGGAGATCGTAGCATTGGATCACGTCAAGTTGTCCCCAAGCAGGTCAGGATACTCATATGCCCTGACCATGGTGGATCACTATTCCAGGTTTCTGGTGGTCGCACCTGTCAAAGATATGACAGCAGAGACAGCAGCAAGAACCTTCCAAGCAAGTTTCTGCAGACCACACGGATATCCGGAGCAGGTGCTGACTGATCGAGGTCCTGCATTCGAAGCTGAACTGTTTAAGGAATTCTGTCAATTGTATGGATGTAAGAAGATCAGAACAACACCGTACCACCCTCAGACCAATGGCCTTTGTGAAAAGATGAATCACATTGTCATCGACTTACTGAAATCTGTACCACTGGAAGAAAGAAATCGGTGGCCTGACTTGTTACCTGACCTGGTTGACTTGTACAACCACATACCAGTAAGTTCCACCAACTGCACTCCAGCCTACCTTATGAGAGCAAGACCCGGAAGGCTGCCAATGGATTTGGAACTTGGTGTGGTAGAACCAGAGGCTGATGACAGTGCTGAAGATTGGGACACAACTCGACAAGAACAGTACAGGAGAGTACAAGCCTGCGTGGAAGACAGTCTCAATAAAGTAAGAGAAAAACAAGAGAAGAACTATAACAAAAACGCTCCCGCTAAGCCTCTTATGCCTGGAGAAATTGTGCTAAAAAGAAAAAGAAGAATGCACAAATTGGATGATCAGTGGGAACAGGAGCCATATGTCGTGCAAAATTCCAAATTTGATAACAGAAAAACCTGTACCATCAGCAAGGATGGAGGAAAAACGACTGCAACTGTGTCTAGAGATCATCTAAAGTTGTGTCCGGGCCCATTAAAGCTTCGTGAGGAAGAACCTGTTGTTAATCAGAAAGAAAGTGATGAAGCGGTCATACATACGGATTTGGGAGATTTACCTGCGGATTGGCCCAGAATGGGAGAAGCCGTAATCATTCCTGTGCTGCAGTTTTATCAACCGCAAGAGGAGTCTCTACATCCAGTCATACCAATTGTGCCAGTAGAGCCAGTTCCAGAGGGATCTGTTCCAACGGAACCTCAACCAGAAGAACCCCAAGAAGCAGCACCACAAGAAGTGGAGTCCCCTGGTGAAGCAGTACCGCATCGCCCAGTCGCTAGCATGCTTGCCAGGTCCCTAGAGAGGTGGAGTCGTATCTATAGTTTGCCGTTACGCAGAACAGATAGGCTAGAGACTACTATACCTGATGCTACCCCACGTAGGTCAGAACGTATCACTAAAGGAAGATTACCTATTCGTTATCAAGAGTAGTCCTAGTAAATTAGTTAGCCAGACCCAGACAGGGTTTACTGCATCTGAAGAATTGTATAAAGTTTTACAAAGAAGATTTTTGCACTTTAATAGAAGTTAAAGTATTAATGTGATTTCTATTGATATGTCTTGATATGTGTTTTAACCCTGCATGGACTGCATGGCTGTGGACTGTGCCAGCCCAAAAACTTTCGATGTAAATAGTTTGCACTACGGTGCCTTATCTTGGTTTTACACAAAGCCTTGAATTACCTCTGAAGAAAAACCCGTATGGTGTGGCCTAGAGTGAGGTCTGCAGTCAGAAGTCCTGCAGCCCACCCAGGACCCACGTGGGAGGTTTTTGGTGCGGGTCCTCCACAAGAATATTGTCTAGTATTTATGGAAATGTTTTGATGCTTTGATACTTTTGTATTTTTCTAATGTACAAATTGTAACGTTCAAGAAGTCTTACCTCCCGTATGGGAAGAGTTAAAATGTTGTTGTTATATGCAAAACAAATATGTTTTCTTTTTCTCTTTTACAGCCCGGGAGTGCTGTGTTTACCCAAGGGGGGATGTGTGGCCCAGCTATGTCAGGCACACATAATCCAGGAAAATGCACAGGAAGGTAACCGCAAAAGCTTGATATCCATTCACGTCACTCACACTTTCAGACACACCCATTAGGGGTATAAAAGGGAGTGACACGTAGCAGTCAGTAGTGAGTCTGCTTCCTGTCTTCGGACAGAGAGAGATCAGCCAGAGAGTTCAGTCAGTCAGCTTCCTGTCTTAGTACAGTGTAGTTCAGTGTCAGTCCAGTCTGGACTTGGAGGATACTGAGAGCTGTTCAGTGAGCAAGCTGACATTTCCATCAAAGCTACAAGTGCTTATGTTAAAAGCGAGAGCAGGGCGAAGGGCACAGTGGAGAAGATAGATGCTAGTGCACCAGGTACCGGATTACCTGCACTAATTCACTGGACACCGGGGTCCGAAGCGTTGCTAGCGCTTCACGCCTAGTAACAAGATAGCCGGAGGCTTTCTGGACTACAAGTCGCAGAAGGTAGCCCTAAGCGCTGATACGTAAACGGAGTCAGGGGGAACAAGGACTTTTAGCAGGGCCCTGCATAGAGGGACTTTGTTCTTTCCAACATCTGAGGATCAGAGACATAGAAGGCTCCACCACAATGTCGGCCGGGCGTTACAGCTATTGAGAAAGCTGGAGATTGCAGAGTTAACTTCGCTTCATGCAAGTTTGGACTCAGATACATATGAAGTAAAGGTGGCCTCTAACCTGCTCAGCGGTTTCCCGAATGTGCATTCTCCACCCCGACCAGCTTCCCGGGACCTGCCTGAAACACCTACAAGTAAAGGTATGAAAAGAAGCTGCATTGTGTGTGATTGAATTCTTAACTGCACCCTGCATCATCACCATAGACTTCCAGGGACCCGTCTCACCTGTGGGAGACTTACCACCCAGCTGCCCCCATAACATCCCCTGCGAAGATCCTTATAGCAGCGCTGGTCCAATTGATCAGACACCACAGGTGGCGTCACAAACTACCTATCCTTATAATCCCCTGTAAATATCCCCCATTGCATGACCGCCAGGGCCACGGACCGAGTCCCGCTGCCAGTGACATCTCCCATAGAAATCAATGGGCTCGGCTCAGAGTACCCCATAGCCCTGGTATCCACCTCAGTGTGGTGCGCGTCATGCCCATGCTTCCCCCCAGGGCGGGGAACGCAGTGACCCCTGCAGCGCGGTTTGCGTCCCCGCCAGGGAAGCCATCCTCATCCCCCCGGGCCGGCAGGGTTCTGCAGGGACCACCATAAAGGGTAATACAGATCCGCCAAGGGACCACATTTGGTGATCCAAGTCTCTTGTCCGATAAAAAATAATAAAATCTTCTGAGGAGCTGCTTCCAGCAGCGACCATCCTCTGGGACCTCAAATTGAAAACTGGAGAGCTGAGTAGGAGGAGCCCGAGCTGGAGGGGCCGGTCAACACTCTTTTTAATCTGAGGTGTCTATCTCATCTGGGCTCCGCCTACCCACTAGTAATGTCTAGTGTGGCTCTCTTCCTTCATCTGCAGCTGAAACACTGATTGTACTGAAACAAGCTGCTGAGAAAGTGGCATCACTGGAATCAGGCTCTCTGCTACAGAGGAGCTAATAAACTTGAGTGGAATTAAATTCTAGTTGAATTTTAGAAAGAGATCCACATTCGTCAAAATGTGGAATTTTTTTTGTAATTCGCTCCTGCGTGGATTCAACAAAATGGCGGTCACTGGCTGCCATTTTTCTGAACTTTTTTTTTTTTTTTTTTTTTTTACTTTTTTTGTGCCCTCAATCAATTAAAAAAAAATTAAAAAATCATATACTCAACTCACTGCTCAACTTTCTGGACCTTTAATTATTCATCACCACCCGTCCGCTCCTCGCTGCATCTTCTGATGTCTCTCTTGTGGCACCGGACTTCCGGGTGTCATAGCCCCAGAACGGTTCCGCACAGATGTATGGGAAGTCAACAGTGTCATGACATCACAACATGCACCACTGACCTCCCACACGAGTTTGAAGGACCCTCCCGGGCGCCCTGAAAGCGGGAAGTTCGGTGGTGCGCCACAGGACCAAAGATTGAGAGAGGCTGGGGCGTCAGATGATGCGGGTCGACCGGACGGGTTGTGGTGCGCAGCAGGGAGTCCAGAAAAGTGAGCGGAGGGTGAGAAGAACGATTTTTTTTTTTTTTTTTATATACTAACAGTATTACACTCTGGGGTCTGCAGAGACCCCCACAGCATAATAAGGGACATTAAATTTGCATAGAGTAAAGTCTCCGCTAATCTAATTTCTCGAGAAAAAACTGCGCGAACAGGCGAATTCGAATTCTGCCTGATCCACTCAAACCCCACAAACAAGCTGTATAAATGCAGACCTCTATATCTGATCTGTAATGATCTGAGTGTTACCGTTCAGACATATGTACGCGTTTACAGTATCTTCTTTCGGGACGCCTCCGGCCTAGATAACAGAGAAGAAGAATAACTGTGTAAATGTGAATCATGTTCCAATTCTTCCCGCTGTTACTTGTAGTACTTGAGACATATATATATATATATATATATATATGTCTCAAGTACTCAAGTATATATATATATATATATACCTCCTAAGATCTTACTTTGACCAGAAGTTTTCTTTCCAGTATGTCTATATTTCCCTCATGGGGCACAGATATCGGTCTCCCGTCACAGGATTCACTGCTGGCCACGGCTTCAGCTCTCACAATGATGTCTATCAATCCTACAAACACATATAAACCTATCAAATACATCCTAAAAATATCTCCCATTTCTTAAAAAGGGGTCATATCGCTAACCCCCGACCCATCGATTTTAGTAAATCACTCTTTTTCACGTGAAATGAGAAGTTCGGAGCACACTTTATTTATCAGATCTGCGCCTCTTTCACTCCTCCTGGCAATTTTTGAGTAAATGGACACCTGGGTGTTACCAGTTGGAGGGTTGTCCCTGCATGCTGACAGTTTCCAATCAGTACTGCCAGAATCGGACTGTGTGTAGAGGCGCCCTATGACAAGGAGAATGGTAACACCCAACCATATGGTTAATAGGGACACAAAACACTGAAAAAAGTAGGAAAAAAAAACACCCCAATAATTATTCTCCAAATTTTCATATTCTTCTTTGATTATATTTTATCTGATATTACAATTGAGAAATGTATAAAGAAAACTTTGCAGGAGCTCAGCCATATCCTCCTTCTCCTCACTGTCCTGCGTCTGGCGGTAATACAACTGACTGAAGCAGAGGCCTCCCCCTCCTTCCCTGACTGCAGCTGGACAAAGGGTATTTAAGCCATGCCTCTTTGGATAATAAGAGAGGCCTTTTGCTAGTCATCAGCGTATGATGGAAGTGATTGGCAGGAAATCAGTTTTTGCCGCACAGGTTTTGTGTATACTTTTCACAAATAGAACTCGTGAACGCGTATCACTTATTATCTTTTTGGCTGTTCTCATTTCCATGGGTGTTTTCTTTTTTTTTTTTTTTTGCGGATCCAGTGGTCTGCAACAAAACCAGGAGACGACTGTTTTTGTTATGTGTCACGGATCAAACTGGAAAATGCAATGCTATGGGTCTGTGGAAACGAAATTGGACGGCTCACAGACGCCATCCGCGTCCTGTCCAAGTTTCAAGTGTGATAGGAGCAGCTTGAGAACTTCTTGTACGCAAAAAAAAAAAACAATAAAAATCTCCCCGTAAAAAACTGCAATGAAGAGAGAGAAAGAGGGCGCGGTCCCTGTGTAATACGGCAGGGTATCCGAGAAGATGGTGGGATATATATCTCTCACCTGTGTGAGTTGTGTGCGGAACAACTTTGATATAAATATACAGTAGAACCAAACCATGGAAGGCGGCTGCTCCAGCTGTTACACTCACACCTAGCAGGTGGAGAGGAAGATCAGTTGTAGAAAAAAATTGTGGTGGTGTCTAAGCACTGCCAAAGACGAACGGTGGACCTTAAGTAAAAGAACGGATTTATTTTTAAAAAACAATGCGTTTCGGAGCTGAATAAACTCCTTCTTTCAGGTGAGTTGTGTGCAGCACAATTCCGATACGGAAGCTCTGCTGGAAAGTACAAATCTCTGCTAAACAGTGATGTGCTTATTGGGAACGCAACAAGGAGTCTCAATGCACATTGTGAGGTGAACCTGAAACGCCCAGACACCACCGCAATTTTTTTCAACACCTGATCCTCCTCTCCACTCGCTGGGTGTGAGTGTAACAGCTGGAGCAGCAGCCTTCTAGCGTTTGTTTCCATACTTATATAGGAGTTGTGGCGCACACAACTCACCAGAAGACGAAGTTGATCCAACTCCAAAACGCGTTGTTTTTTTTAAATAAATCTGTTCTTCTATCTTGAGTCCACCGTTCCTCCTTGGCAGCACAGGAAAAACAGAGTTGTCATGAGTTAAAACATATCTTTAATGAGAAAAAAATTAAATTCCAATAACAAAAACATGCCAAGCAAAAAATGGAGGAGAAGGGGAGGTAGACCAGGAATAAGAGCTTTACAGCTTGAAACGCTTAGACCCGTGTCATCTCCCTCCACCCCTCCCGTACTCCCCCATTTTTTGTTTGGCATGTTTTTGTTATTATAATTTTTATTTTTTTTCATTAAAAGTCAAGTTTTAACTCAACACAATTTAGCGGATCCTTTAACCCCCTTGTTTTTCCTCTGCTTGTTGCCCAGCGGCCGGTCTGGAGTCCGCGCACCACCGAAATTCTCTTGATGGAGACCTCAACTGTACTGCACCTGGTGAGCTGAATAATCTCTTTCCCTTTTTTTTCATCTTTCTTGACACAATCATCTCTCAACAGAGTATCGCGAAATCAGGTTAGTATAAAAAATTGGTCCGCTTGCACCACTCATCTCAAGATAGGCTGAGCCGAGAGAAATGGTAAAGAAGTAGTGTCATTAGGAGATGTCAGGTCAATGCTAACCAAAAGCCAGACAAATGCGGAATACATGGGTATGGATGGGAGGAGAATATAAAATATGGTTTACATCAAAGTCTTTACAAAGTAAGTAAAGCGTTAAAATAGGCGTTCCATCATAAACCGGTAGCATGTGCCAGACAGGTGCCCGGCGGCATTTACCTGTGGTGATGGCGGTGATATTCCAGATGAAGATCAATGTTTCATTGGGACAGATACAACTAGAATTTACACATTGCTGCTGGCATCCTTGCACCGTGAAATTTCGAGAACTGATCAGGGTTATCTGGATCTACGTGAAATAATACACAAGCTGGTAAATTACAGAATGTCACCTTAACGTAAAGAACATATTAATGATAGATTTCATTCATATTAATCAATTTCAGAGGATTCTGAGCGAGGCGATACCAAATATGTTTGTGTTTGATTTTTTTAATTGTTTTAATTTGAATGGGGGGTGAGTTAAACTTTTATTTTTTTTTTAACTTTTTTTTACTTTTTGCCTGTTTCAATACTCTCCATGCGAGACTAGAAGCTGCAGTACTTTTATCGCCTCTGCTACACACAGGTGATGATCAGATCGCCTGTGTATAGCAGAAATGCTCACTTGCTATGAGCGCCAACCACGGCAATGACAACCATAAAGGTCTGCTGCAGATCTCTGGTTGTCATGCTGACCCATCGGTGACCCGCGATCATGTGATGGGGTCGCTGATGGGGAGCCAGTGATGCGCTTCCTGTAAGCGCGAGTTAAATGCCGCTGTCAGAGACTGACAGCGGCATTAACCTAGTTAACAGCCACAGGTGGATCGTCATTCCACCTGCGGCTGTTGTGGGCACATGTCAGCTGTACAGATCAGCTGTCATGTGCCTGGAAACTTGTGGGCTCAGTGCCGGAGCCCGCACCAAACAGGGAGAATCCATGTTGGTAAGGGGTTAAATATGATGCACGCTATTAATTTTGCAAAATTTTAACCATGGATTTCACCTTTTGCAATACATAGGGTAAAAATTGCAGCAAATCTACAACACAACCTGCATGTAAGGCTGCTTTCCCAAGATAAGTGTTTGGTAAGTTTTAGTGATGAGCGAATGTACTCAGATAAGGTGTTATCATGCTCGGGTTTTAACCGAGTGACTTCGGCGTGCTTGAATAATGTGTTCGGGTCCCCGTGGTTGCTGTTTGACAGCCCCAACACATGCAGGGATTGCCTAACAAACAGGCTGTCGAACATCCGCGAGACATGCAGCCGCAGGGACAGGAACATATTTTTCGAGCACTCCAAAGACACTCAGCACCCGAGCCTGCCCAGATAACAACTTATTGCAGTACGTTCGCTCATCAGTAGTAAATTTTTGATGTAGCAGATATTTCTGCATCTTTTAGCTAAAGTAGGTTACTTGCTTTTTTATTTCGTTTTTATTGCATTTTTTTCCATGCGTTTTTATCACATTTTTTACTCTGCGTTTGTTCTCTCTTTTTCTTTTCCATGTAATGATTTAAATACTTCTTCATTCTTGATACTTCCTGGTATTTGGCGTTGACAAAACTTTATTGATACAGTCATGCGCGAATTATATTCATTTTTAGTGCAGCAGAAAGGCATGCGTATATACCCGCAAGAGGGATTTACCTGATGTGAATTTGAAAAATGCACCGCAGATCAGTTTCTTGCACCATAAAAAAAACATAGTGGGAATGAAACTAAATCCCATCCGTTCTGCTAGAATTGTAAGACGCTTAGAAAAAATACAGCGTCAAAAACTCACTAAAAACTCCTTGTTTGAATGTAACTTAATATATGAAATCTGCTCCAAAATCTGCAAGGTTGTTTTGTCACAAGTGAATAAAATGGATTCAAATTGACCAATTTATGCTGCAAATTTTGCATGAAAATTTCACCGTTTGCAGTGCAAAATTCAGAATCTTTAGTTAATCCATGTCTAAATTCACAAGTCTGGATTTTAACGCAGATTTGCAGAAAAATCCACCCAGAAATATTTTTATGTGTTAATATATCCAAATCTTAACTATAAGGCCAGGGTCACACTGGCGAGTTTGATGCGAGTAAGTCGCACGACTTTCTCGCATCAACACCCGGCACGGCCGCCCGCTATCGGACCCGAGTGCGCGGCTGCATAGAAATACATGCAGCCGCCCACTCGGGTCCGAGAGCGAGCAGCCGTGCCGGGTGTTGATGTGAGAAAGTCGTGCGACTTACTCGCATCAAACTCGCCAGTGTGACGCCGGCCTAAGGGTATGTCCGGTAAGTCCACATATGGCAGATTTTGCATCTTGGTTCACGTGTGGAAAATTGGCAACAAATTACTGTAGCCATGAAAGTGGGTGAAGGTTTAACAAAATCTACAGAGGAAATGTGCACATTTTAAATCCACAAGATAAGATGCAGATTTTCATCACAGATTTCACCACGCTCAACACGTAGAGTAAAATCATGCGGCAAATGTAGGTCAAAATTGATGGCAAATTTTTGTCGGAGATTTTCATCTAGATTTGTGGCGAAATCTGCAGTGAAAATTGTGTCCATGTTTTGTAGAAATCCTTTTTAATAACTCACCTTTATACAGTAATCAAGGTGATTAAAGACATTGACTTTGAGGACGAGGATCTCTCCTAGGACGATGGAGCATGGCAGATCAAAGTCTACATCGAAGGGTTTGAAGACCGTTACACAAGCGTCTGGGGAGAGGCCAAAACCAATGTCTCCAACGCAGAAGACTCTGGCACTGAATTGTGTGACGGTGTCTGGAGCGATGACTGATAAGTTTGCTTCATTAGAGTCACTGAAAAAAAAAGTCAGGTGAAGGAAAAGAAATGATTAAAAAAGCATACGTACAAGACGATATGTCCATTAAGTCTGAAGAAGAAACCAAGCCATCCAGAGGGTGTTTGTATAATAATAATAATCTTTATTTATAAAGCGCCAACATATTCCGCAGCGCTTTACAGTTTAACAGTTTCAACAGTTTGTATGCAAAGTACAGGTGATGACAACTTGATCATTGGGGGTTTCAGAGCTGGGATCTCCACCAATCATGGGCATGGGGGTGAAGAGTCCCCCATATGAATACAATGGCAGTCAATCATGCGTACTACCAGTATTTTTAAAATTAAGTCCTTTACCCCTTTACCCCGAGGGTTGTTTGCACGTTAATGACCGGGCAAATTTTTACAATTCTGACCACTGTCCCTTTATGAGGTAGTAACTCTGGAACGCTTCCATGGATCCTGGTGATTCTAACAGTGTTTTCTCGTGACATATTGTACTTCATGATAGTGGTAAAATTTCTTTGATATAACTTGCGTTTATTTGTGAAAAAAATGGAAATTTGGTGAAAATTTTGAAAATTTTGCAATTTTACAACTTTGAATTTTCATGCCCTTAAATTACAGAGATATGTCACACAAAATACTTCATAAGTAACATTTCCCACATGTCTACTTTACATCAGGACAATTTTGGAACCAAATTTTTTTTTTGTTAGGAAGTTATAAGGGTTTAAAGTTAAACAGCGATTTCTCATTTTTACAACAAAATTTACAAAACCATTTTTTTTAGGGACCACCTCACATTTGAAGTCACTTTGAGGGGTCTATATGATAGACAATACCCCAAAAGTGACACCATTCTAAAAACTGCACCCCTCAAGGTGCTCAAAACCACATTCAAGAAGTTTATTAATCCTTCAGGTGCTTCACAGGAATTTTTGGAATGTTTAATGTGTTAGCCATTAAAAGGTATCAACCACTGAGGACTCTCAATTCTAAATATTTTTTTTAAAAAATGAACATTTAACTTTTTTTCACAAAAAAATTACTTCAGATCCAATTTTTTTCATTTTACCAAGGGTAACAGGAGAAATTGGAGCCCAACAGTTGTTGTGCAATTTTTCCTGAGTACGCTGATATGTGGGGGGAACCACTGGGCGCATGGCAGAGCTCAGAAAGGAAGGAGCACTGTTTGACTTTTCAATGCAAAATTGGCTTAAATTGAGATTGGACGCCATGTCGCATTTGGAGAGCTGCTGATGTGCCTAAACAGTGGAAACCCCCACAAGTGACACCATTTTGGAAACTAGACCACCTAAGGAACTTATCTAGATGTATGGTGAGCACTTTCAACCCCCAAGTGCTTCACAGACGTTTAAAACGTGGAGCCGTAAAAATAAAAAAAATTATAAAAATGATCTTTTCGCCCCCAATTTTTTATTTTTCCAAGGGTGACAGTACAAATTGGATCCCAAGAGTTGTTGGGCAATTTGTCCTGAGTACGCTGATACCCCATATGTGCAGGTAAACCACTGTTTGAGGGCATGGCAGATCTCGGAAGGGAAGGAAACAACAATATTCCTCACCTTTCTGCAGAGATGCATTTGTCCCCCGACGGGTCTAGCTCTGCTACATCTAGATGGCAGGCTGCATGGTTGCATGATGCAACCATACAGCCTACAGCCTGTCATCCAGCAAAGACGCTGAGCTCCCTGTGAACTCCTACTCCTTGTCTGAGGGCACCGCGAGCGTGAGAAAGTTCTCCTGCTCACGGTGTCGTCAGACAGGTCCTGGAAGTTCACAGCCAATGAACTCTCTTCACCTTTCTGAAGACGGCACGAGCGCCGTGGGAAATTTGTCACTGACATCTATATATCTATGTATTCTATGTGTATGCAGATCTATTCTATCTATTCTATTCTAACCTGTCAGTGTGATTTTACTGTAAGCGGCACATGAATTGCCAGCTTTTTAAAGGACACTGGTGTGTAAAAATCGTACAGCACTCGCATGGTCCAAGTGCTGTGTGATTTTTTTTCTCACACCCATAGGCTTGCATTGGCGGGTCTTGGCCCAGTCTCAGTGCGATGCTGAGATTTTACACACACGCCAAGTACGCCTGAGAGAATAAACAGTGATGTGAGCTGCCCCATACATTAACACTGGGCCGAGTGCTATGTGATGTTTTCTCGCGCAGCACTTGCCCGTATGCTACAAGAGTGTGACGCTAAGTATTGATTCCTTTTGGGGAGATCCCACTGGAGTTTTACAGGAAAGGAAAAAGTCTGCACTTCAGATCTCAAAAACTCTTTCCCCTGTTTCCTATAAGTAACAGGGAAACTACTTTTAAATGCAACCATTATTATTATTATTTATTATTATTATTATTATTATACATTTATATAGCGCCATTTATTCCATGGCGCTTTACATATGAAAAGGGGAAAAATATAGACAGGTACAATAAACATGTGCTGGACAAGGGACACACAAGTACAGAAGGAGAGAGGACCCTGCCCGCGAGGGCTCACAGACTGCAGGGATGGGTGAGAATACACTAGGAAAGGGTAGAGCTGGTCGTACGATGGTTCAGTACACTGAGGATCATTGCAGGTTGTAGGCTTGTTGGAACAGGTGGGTCTTCAGGTTTTTCTTGAAGGTCTCCGTTGTTGGTGAAAGTCTGATGTTTTGCGGCAGGGAGTTCCAGAGTATGGGGGAAGCCGGGAGAAGTCTTGTATGCGGTTGTGGGAAGAAGAGATGAGGGGGAGTCGAGAAGGAGATCTTGAGAGGATCGAAGGTTGCGTGTAGGTAGATAGCGGGAGACCATGTCACAGATGTATGGGGGAGAAAGGTTGTGGATGGCTTTGTATGTCATGGTTAAGGTTTTGAACTGGAGCCTCTGGGCAATAGGGAGCCAGTGAAGGGCCTGGCATAGGGGGGAGGCTGGGGAATAGCGGGGAGACAGGTGGATTAGTCGTGCAGCAGAGTGTAGGATGGACTGGAGTGGTGCCAGAGTGCTAGAGGGGAGGCCAGACAGTAGGAGGTTGCAGTAGTCGAGGCGGGAGATGATAAGGGCATGCACTAGTGTTTTTGTGGTTTCATGGTCGAGGAATGAGAGGATCCGGGAAATATTTTTGAGTTTGAGGCGGCAGGAGGTGGCGAGGGCTTGGATATGTGGCTTGAAAGAGAGGGCAGAGTCGATGATCACCCCAAGGCACCGAGCATGTGGGACTGGGGAAAGAGAGCAGCCATTGACATTGATGGATAGGTCTGGTGAAGGGGTAGAGTGAGGTGGGGGAAAGATGATGAATTCTGTTTTGTCCATGTTCAGTTTGAGAAAGCGAGCAGAAAAGAAGGCTGAGATAGCAGACAGACACTGTGGGATTTTGGTCAGTAGGGAGGTGAGGTCAGGTCCAGATAGGTAGATCTGCGTGTCATCGGCGTAGAGGTGATACTGCAAGCCGTGGGATTCTATGAGCTGTCCCAGGCCGAAGGTGTAGATGGAGAAGAGTAGGGGTCCTAGGACTGAGCCTTGAGGAACACCGACAGACAGGGGGCGAGGTGAGGAGGTGGTGTGTGAGAGGGAGACACTAAATGTTCGGTCTGTTAGGTATGATGAGATCCAGGATAGGGCCAGGTCTGTGATGCCAAGAGATGAGAGAATCTGTAGCAGGAGGGAATGGTCCACAGTGTCGAAGGCAGAAGACAGGTCCAGGAGAAGGAGGACAGAGTAGTGTCGCTTGCTCTTGGCGGTTAGCAGGTCGTTAGTGACTTTAGTTAGGCAAGTTTCAGTTGAGTGATGCGGTCGAAAGCCAGATTGTAACCGATCAAAGAGGGAACAGGAGGAAAGGTGGGAGGACAGTTCAAGATATACATGCTGTTCCAGTAGTTTTGAGGCGTAGGGGAGAAGAGATATCGGGCGATAGCTAGACGCAGAGGATGGGTCGAGGGAGGGCTTTTTGAGGATGGGTGTGATTGAAGCATGTTTGAAGGATGAAGGAAAGACACCATTTGTAAGTGAAAGGTTGAAGAGGTGTGTGAGAGTAGGGATGAAGACTGTGGCAAAGTTAGGGATGAGGTGGGACGGGAGTGGGTCAAGTGCGCAAGTGGTGAGGTGTAGTGTTGAGCGATACGATAATGCAAATATCGGCTATCGGCCGATATTAGCTCTATCGGCCTTTCGATAATTCGTTTAGATATTTTTGTCTTATCGAATACCGGAATCGGAAGTTCCCATAATTCTTTGCGAGGCAATGTGATTTTAGTCAGCCAATGAGGAATCCTAAGAAGTGTGGGCACATCCTGTACTGCTGCGGTCATGTTAACTAATGGCATGGCTGTGATTGGATGCTGAAATGATGTCAGAATGCACTATAAAAGGCGCCGCCGCCATTTTAGCGTCACTGTGCTGTGAATTCAGTAAGGGACAGAACGCTGCTGTGCTGACTCTGAGGGACAGTTAGAGATTGCGATTTAGTGTACTGTGCTGTAGGCAGGCTAGCACCAACCGCTGTGTAAAGCTTCCTTTTGCCTGCAGTGTTGTTTTAACAGCTCAGCAAGGTGTGTGTGAGTGCAGGTGACGCTGCAGTTTGCTCTGTATGCAACGCTGTCTGTAGGCATCTGCACATGTCACTCACAGACTATTTTTTTTTTCCTTCAGTGTAATTCTTGCAGCTCCATGCAATTTAACTATTAGTGTGACGCGCTTCCATCCGTATCCAATACATTGGTTGCAAACACTATGGAAGTAGACAAAGGAGTAGCCTTTCACAGATTGTGAACAGTTGTGTTTCAGTGTTCACTTCAGTCTCTGCGTAATAACCACACTTAGGCCTTATAACTTTTCTGACTTTCTTTATCAATCTACCAAGATGAAGAAGTCAGTGAGTAAGGCACGTGGTCGTGGCCGTGGAGTTTCAGCAGGGAGAGGACGTGGGGATTCTGTGTCTGCTGCCGCCCTCAGTGACACAGCATCCACCATTTATCCCCGTGAGCGTTCCTTTATGCGCACTTTGGTAGGAGCTCGGCGTGCCCCCCTGCTGCGGGAAGAACAAATTGAAGCCGTTGTTGGTTGGATGGCAGCCAATGCATCGACTTCAATTCCTTCCACCTCCTCTCAGGAACACAACACTGTTGAGCAACCATCTGTCTGTTCACCGCCTGTCAAATTGCCAAGGCAGTCAGAGAGTTCTATACAGGAGCCAGCTGAGTCTCTGCTTCTGTTCTCAGAATCTGTTGGCTCGCAAACACGGGCACAGGCAAGCAGCATTCTGCAATTTGAAGAAGAGGGAGTATGCAGTGATGCGCAACAGCTGTGTCTCTCTCAATCTGAAAAGGCGGGTGAGCCAGTGCCGATGGACAGCACACCGCAGAACGCATCTTATGATGATGATGAGACTCAGGTGCCAGGTTTTGTGGAGCATGGTGCTGCCCAGACCATCCAACAGCAGCAGGTGTTGGAAGAGGGTAGTGGAGATGATGAAGTCCGAGACCCAACATGGCGTGAGCAACAGGAAGGTGTTGGGAGCAGCTCTGAGGAAGAGATTGTCCCAACGGTACAAAGAGGAGGGAGAGGTAGGCTGCAGACTCGCTTGCCTGTAGCCTCCAGTTTGGCACCTGTTGGGAGCAGTTCTCTTAGAACTGTCAAAATTGGCGCTCCCATGACTTGCACTGCGTGGTCCTTTTTTGACAGACTTGTACATGATATTTGCTATGTTCAATGCAAGCTGTGTAAGCAAAAGGTTAAAAGAGGTAAAAATATCAGGAACCTGAATACCACAAATATGTGGACACATGTACGGACAAAGCACGTAGCTGAGTTCCAAAGACACACTGGAGATGTAGGCCAACCTACAGCAGCACCTACATCTTTAGGTCATGTTCGAGCCTCTACCTCCAGCTCTCACACACCTGTTTCGGCTTCCTCACAGGATCTCCATGGAAGAACCTCGGTCACTGTTGTCCATAGAGAAACTGTTATTCCACCCACTGCAGCAAGTTCACAGTCATCATCACACTCCCAGAACAAAAAACAGCCATCGGTAACACAGGCATGGGATAAAAGACGGCCATACTCGGCAAACCATCCACGAGCACAGGCTCTGAATGCTGGCCTTGCAAAACTCCTGTCCCTTGAAATGCTGTCATTCAGGCTGGTGGAGACTGACAGTTCCAGGAACTTTATGGCATTGGCAGTCCCACAATATAATGTGCCAAGCCGATTTTATTTCAGCAGGCAAGCTGTCCCTGCTCTGCAAAAACATGTCGAGGGAAACATTAAACATGCGCTACTAAACGCCGTCAGTAGCAGGGTCCACCTGACCACCGATGCGTGGACCAGTACCCATGGCCAGGGACGATACCTTTCCCTCACTGCCCATTGGGTCAATGTTATGGAGCCGGGTACAGATCTTGCCAGTGGCGCTGTACGTGTTCTGCCAACTCCAAGGATTGCAGGAATCCAGTCTGTGCACATTGATTCCTCCTCCTACTCCAGTTCCCCAGAATCATCGCTGCACGAGTCGTCACGGTATACCTCCACATGGACCCGTGAACGCTTACCTGTTGCGACCGATATGAGCACAGCCGTGGCCAAACGTCAACAGGCCGTACTGAAATTAATTCCCATGGGGAATCGAAGCCACACAGCGCAGGAGCTCTGGGATGCCATCAAGCAGGAGAGCGATGTGTGGTTTTTGTCAGCTAATCTCCAGCCAGGCTTGGTAGTGTGTGACAATGGCCGAAATCTGGTGGCAGCTCTGGGCCTTGGCAACCTCACTCACATACCATGTCTGGCACATGTGCTCAACTTGGTCGTGCAGAGTTTTTTGAGGAACTATCCGGATCTTGATGCACTGCTGCACAAGGTCCGCCTAGAGTGCGCTCACTTGCGACGTTCCAGCATGGCCAGATCGCTCATTGGAGCTCTGCAAGTCATCGCATCATATGTGACGTACCCACCAGGTGGAATTCCACGTTACATATGTTGGAGCGGTTGTGTGAGCAGCAGCCAGCAGTAATGGAGTATCAGCTGCAACAGGCGCAATCAACTCGCAATTTGCGCCGTTCACACTTCACCACTACTGAGTGGGCCTCTATGAACGACATCTGCGACGTTTTGCGTGCGTTTGATGTCTCAACGCGGATGGCGAGTGCAGATGATGCACTAGTCAGCATGACTGTACCCCTTATCTGCCTGCTTCAGAAATCACTGAAAGCACTAAAGGAAGAGGTTTTGAAAGAGGTGGAGGATGAGCAGTCGCAAATTCAATTACCTTCAGGACAGTCAGCGCAACGTGGTTCCTCACAAAGGGCTGGGCAGGGCTCACTTTGTGAGGAGGATGAGGAGGAGGAGGAGGAGTCAATGGAGGAGGAAGAAATCCCTACAGAGGGAGGTACACAACGCTCTAGTCAGTATGTAGAGCGAGGGTGGGGTGATGCAGAGGAGACAGAGATGACGCCTCTTCCAGAGGACAGCCTTTGTTGGCCAGTTGGGAGTCTGCAGCACATGGTTGATTTCATGCTTCAGTGCCTGAGAAACGACCGCCGCATCGCCCACATTCTCAGCACGTCAGATTATTGGGTGTACACCCTCCTAGACCCTCGCTACCGGGACAACTTACAAACCCTCATCACACCGGTGAACCGGGACCGTAAAATGCAGGAGTACTAAGACACACTGGTGCAATCCATACTGTTGTACATTCCAGCCGAGAGAGGTGCTGCTGCTGCTACTGCTTTACAAAGCAGCTCTGTGCGTCCAGGCAGTGTACACACCTCTACAACAAGAGGGATCAGAAGCAGCGCCTCTGCACAGGGCAAGAACTGTATGTTACAAATGTGGCAAAGTTTTGTGACAGCGCCAGCAAGGTCTACACCATCCGAGACGGCTCCAGTCACCAGGAAGAAACGTTTCCGTAAGATGGTGACAGACTACTTGGCTTTCCCTCTAAGTGTACTCCCAGATGCCTCTTCCCCTTTCAAATTTTGGGTCTCTAAGTTGGATACATGGCCAGAGCTTAGCCAGTATGCATTGGAGGTGCTGGCTTGCCCTGCTGCCAGTGTATTATCTGAGCGTGTCTTTAGTGCTGCAGGTGGTGTAGTAACAGACCGTCGCATGCGACTATCCTCAGAGAATGTAGACCGGCTTACTTTTCTGAAAATGAACAAGGCATGGATCTCACCTGAATTTGCCTGTCCGTTTTCAGATTAAATAACTGTTTGGCAACGTTTTCCATGTCTCCTGTTATGTTCATCTTTCTACCACCTGAACTGTACTCCCTGGGCTACAACACCGCCATTTGTTGCTCATAAGTAATTGGCAGGGGTACTGACTCCTGGCCAGCCTGGTTACAGCACGACAGCTGTTTCCTGGCAGTGTGAACGTCAATTATCCTCCAATAAGTTGTGCTGTCGTGTTGCATTCGGGTTAGCTGACTCTATGGTGCCTGCAGTTTAGGTGATTCCTATGTGTGCTGTGGGATATGTAAATAAAGGCGGTTTCCATTGTGACAATAGGATAAGCACCACTGTAGGACTGTGTGATTCGGTAACTGCGGACGGCTTGCGTCCTGTCAACTTACATTTTCATGGGTGCGTTCTTCTACCCGTCCGGGGTCCAGTACCGTCAAGTGGTTCTCCCCAGTGCCTTTGGCCTAGGTGCCTCCATCTCCGTATCCGAGTTCCAGCAACGTCTGCTGGTCCTTGGTAGTGCTTTGGAGCACAGTTACCTCCTGCTTAGTAACCGTGTCACAGTAACGTCAGCTGGTACTCGGTTGTGACATTGCCTCTTTTCCTTCTGCTACCCGTCCGGGGTCCAGTACCGTCAAGTGGTTCTCCCCAGTGCCTTTGGCCTAGGTGCCTCCATCTCCGTATCCGAGTTCCAGCAACGTCTGCTGGTCCTTGGTAGTGCTTTGGAGCACAGGTACCTCCTGCTTAGTAACCGTGTCACAGTAACGTCAGCTGGTACTCGGTTGTGACATTGCCTCTTTTCCTTCTGCTACCCGTCCGGGGTCCAGTACCGTCAAGTGGTTCTCCCCAGTGCCTTTGGCCTAGGTGCCTCCATCTCCGTATCCGAGTTCCAGCAACGTCTGCTGGTCCTTGGTAGTGCTTTGGAGCACAGGTACCTCCTGCTTAGTAACCGTGTCACAGTAACGTCAGCTGGTACTCGGTTGTGACATTGCCTCTTTTCCTTCTGCTACCCGTCCGGGGTCCAGTACCGTCAAGTGGTTCTCCCCAGTGCCTTTGGCCTAGGTGCCTCCATCTCCATATCCGAGTTCCAGCAACGTCTGCTGGTCCTTGGTAGTGCTTTGGAGCACAGGTACCTCCTGCTTAGTAACCGTGTCACAGTAACGTCAGCTGGTACTCGGTTGTGACATTGCCTCTTTTCCTTCTGCTACCCGTCCGGGGTCCAGTACCGTCAAGTGGTTCTCCCCAGTGCCTTTGGCCTAGGTGCCTCCATCTCCGTATCCGAGTTCCAGCAACGTCTGCTGGTCCTTGGTAGTGCTTTGGAGCACAGGTACCTCCTGCTTAGTAACCGTGTCACAGTAACGTCAGCTGGTACTCGGTTGTGACATTGCCTCTTTTCCTTCTGCTACCCGTCCGGGGTCCAGTACCGTCAAGTGGTTCTCCCCAGTGCCTTTGGCCTAGGTGCCTCCATCTCCGTATCCGAGTTCCAGCAACGTCTGCTGGTCCTTGGTAGTGCTTTGGAGCACAGGTACCTCCTGCTTAGTAACCGTGTCACAGTAACGTCAGCTGGTACTCGGTTGTGACATTGCCTCTTTTCCTTCTGCTACCCGTCCGGGGTCCAGCACAGTCAGCTGGTCCTCGTTACTTCCATTGTCTCTTGCTCCATCTGATACCCGTCAGGGTTCCAGTAACGTCAGCTGTTTCTCGGAAATTAGACGACATTAAAGACCACCCAGAAGAAGATGACGACAACAAGGACGACGAGCATGAAGCCAACCAGACTGAACACCATCACAAAGAAAAAATAAAAGATTACCCAGAAGAAGATCACCAACAGGACAAAGAAGGTTAAGACAAACTACAAGATACAGAACAAGAGACAGAAGAACAATAAGCAAAAGATCAAAAAACAGAAGAACATGAAGTATAAGACCAAAATGAAGAGCAAAATATATGCTCTAAATTCTAAGCAGAAGAAGACTAAGCAGTGTATGGGGGTGAGTCCGTTCCTCCTCGTGGTGCCCCTGGAAAATGCCTGCTGCTGCAGGCTAAACTGAACACGGACAAATACTGTTGTAATATAAATCTTTTGTGACAGCAAGAACGGAAGGATGAACAATTCATACTTTTACAGATTACAAGTACAGGAATCTCTGTCACAAATAAGAATATGATGAAGAAGATGAAGAGGAAGAAGATGAAGAATTTGAATATGAAGAAGATTAATTAGTTTAATAATAACAATATGAGTAATGTAAACAAAAACATGAATAGCAAGAAGTTTAAGAAGAAATTAAGAAAGTGAAGATGAAGAATAATTTGATGAGAAAGATGATGCTGCTGCTGAAGATTATGAAGGAGAAAGTGTGGCACTGGCAAAAGTTAAAAAGGTGAAGAGCATGGAAGTTGTGAAACATACATATTTGCCAAAATAGAAAAAAGGTTAACAACATTGTCAATTTGTTAGTCAATCCAAACGTATTTCCAAAAAAAAATATATTAATGCTATTCCAATGCATTGGGTTAAACATGTATGCCTTTATTGTCTCCTCAACCTCCCCCAATACATTCTACATTAGTCTTTGTTGTTTTCCTTCATGTACAATTAACCAACAAGGCAAGAATGGTTTTTTTTAATTTCGATATTTTGTTCCCGTAGACTTACATTGGACTTCCGCAATCGGAATCGGATATCGACGATATTTAGTGCTATCGGCGATACAATTTCGATACGATATTTTTAGATATCGAGCAATATCGCTCAACACTAGTGAGGTGTGATCTTGACAGGAGAGTGGAGAGCTGATCTTCTGTCATGGTGGTGAAGCTGGTTTTGGAAGAACAGGGCTGAGTGGCTAAGAGGGGCATTGGGGGCTGCGGGCCAAAGCCTTCTCTGATAGTATCAATCTTTTGCTTAAAGAAGGAGGCAAAGTCTTCGGCAGAAATGAGAGGAGAGGGAGGAGGTGCTGTGGGATGGAGTAGAGAATTGAAAGTGTTGAAGAGCTGTTTAGGGTTGTGAGACAGGGAGGATATGAGAGATGCGAAGTAAGTTTGTTTTGCGGCAGAGAGCGTGGACTTGAAGCTGGCGAGGGACTGCTTGTATGCGTTAAGGTGCTCGGTACAATGGGTTCTCTTCCATCTCCGCTCGGTAACCCTGGAAGCCCGTCTCAGTTCTTTGGTCAGCCAGGGCTGCCTGTTGATTGTACGAGTTTTGCTCTGCGTGAGGGGGGCGGCCGAATCAAACTTGATAACATGAAAAATATTCCCCAAGTCCTACAGCGATGGAGCTCCCAGTATGGAGAAAAGTGGTAAAATGGAAGCCTTACTTTCCTAACAGTACTTACCCAATGGAGACAAGGTCAAAGAGCCAGGTTTCAGGGAGATGTTTTCTGCCCAAATCCGTCCTGCCAGGTACAATACTTTCAGGTGCCATCACCGGCTCTTTTTCTGCTGTGGAAAATTGCAAAAACCATTGAACGTTGCTTGTTTATAGAATTTGATCAATACGGAATTTAGAGTTTCTAAATTTGAAAATCTCTAATTCTTTATCTTACAGATTTCATAATTTATATAAAGTTTCATAAAGTTAAGTCACTTTATAACTATGAGCAAGATTCTGCCCGTAGTTATTTTTTTGGAAACAAGACAGTAATTTGGCTTCTCTCTCCTGTTAAATATGTGACGTTGCTTTGGACTTCACATAAGGTATTTATCTTCACAGCTGCATGCACAATTCTGCTGATTGTGATTGGAAACAGTCAACAAGTTGGTCAATGAACCCAATTCTAAAGCCCATGTTCCAAAGTAGAGTAAATGTTGCATGTTTTTATAAATTTAACTGTCCATGAAAATGGATGTGACTTCATGAAACTCCTGCCCTCTGTGCATTGAAAGACGCTGTTGAACTGTGTTTTTTTAGTGCATTTTTTTCTCTATAAGCTTTTATATAATGCCCTAAAAAATGCAGTTGGGTTTTACAAATGCAAAGTTTTTCTGTAAAAATAAAAATGCATTAAAAACCGAAGCATTAAAAAAAATTGCAAAAACGCAATAATCAGAAAAGATCGTTATTGGGTGTTTCAGTGCGGACATCGGCACATGAGAATAAAAAGCAGCATTTAAGGGATTCTCCGCTGCAGGCTTGTGCCTAGATGCATCATAAAGTAACAACATTGGGAATGAGGCTTCATGGAACCTCGTTCACACGCTGTCACTTTATCATGCAGAAATCACCCTGGATTTTACTCTTTCCAATGCTTAATGCAAAATCATAAAGATGAAAAGTCATCAACAACAAAAAAAAAAAAAGAATCAAAATACTTCTCTAACCGTGAGGAACGAAAAATTTAGGAAAAGAGCAGATCTTCAGCTTCTTCTGTGGCCGCACGATTTCACAATTCGTCAGCACTTTCACTCCAGCATCCTGGTAGAAGATGCAAAAAAATAAAGAACGGAGAAACATTTCAAGGGATTCTAAAATAAAATCTTATCTAACGTGCAAATCTAAGGCTTGTGAATGACAATCGCTTTAACAATATTTTTTAACTAATTAAGAAAAATAAATACAGATCTATGTGATAAAAATGGCACCAAATAGAAGAAAAAAGCTAGAGTAGACTATATTCACACGTCGTGTTTTTGCATCTTTTTTATGCTTACAAAAAGCAGGTTTTGCTTAGTTTTTGCTGCGTTTTTATTGCTGCGTTTGTCAGGGTACATTTGTTCTTGTGCATGCTGATAATGTTTAGGGCATAAAAAATATATGTGATTCAACTTCATCAGGTTTTGGCACCAAAAACATAGCAAAACCTGATACCTGTGTTTTTTGCAGTGTTTTTGTAGCATTTTTTTGCACTTCCCGTTAAAAATGTTGCAAAAACGCTGCCAAAACGCTGAAAGAAGCTGCTGCATTTTGCAAAAAATGCAGAATTTTGACAAAACAGTCAGGAAAATAAACCAAAGTGTGCATGAGATTTCTGAAATCTCATAGACTTTGCTGGCACTGTGAAACGCAGCTGAAAAATTGCATAAAAAGGCAGCAAAAAAAAATGCAATGTGTGAACAAAGCCATATTGTACTGTATTTAAATAAATAAATAAATAATTAAAACACCACCTGAAAAAGCAAAATGCATGACCTGAGTTTCATTTCATTATTTACATTTTTGTTATGTTTTGGTAGCTGAGGAGAACAGGCAAAAAAGGCAATACACCAGAGAGGTTGGGATCTACTGGATTGCAGTACCCTGACTAACCACCACAACTAGAGGCAGCCGTGGAGCGTTCCTACGTTGGTCCTAGACGCCTCGTCACAGCCTGAGAGGCTAACTACACCTAAAGATAGAAAGAGGAAAGCTATCTGCCCCGGAGCAGATCCCCAAAGAACATAGGAAGCCCCCAAACATGTAATGGCGGTTAGACAAGAGGAAATACTGACACAGAAAGAAAATAGTATGAGCAAACGTTGGGGCCCAAACTGCCTGGACAGAAAAGGATAGGAAGGATACTTACTGCAATCCAAAAAAAACCCTAAAAAAAGCCAACGCTACTAATTGCAAAAACACCTGACATCACACGACCTCTACCACCTAAATTAGTTCTCTGGTGTAACAAAACTAAGCCGCAGCCACAGAAAAAAACTGGAAAAGGCAAATGAACAAACAACAGTGGCTCCAGAGGAACCGAGAGGTGCCCAAGCCCCGGAGGGAACCTGGCCAACCTCACAGAAATGCAGAGAAAATTGCAAATGGCAAGCACAAAAACAAAAAACAAAATATCTTATCTGAGAGCAGGAGAAGAGGCAAGACTCAGCAAGCTTCCAAGTGAACCAGGAACAACGTTGAGACAAGAACAATTGATCACCGGCAACCATGATGGGGGGAAACCTCCCTTATATCCAGCCAGTCCGTGATTCCTGATTGCCAATCCTCATTGAATGGTTCAGTACCATTTGTAACCACCAGAGGGAGCTTCTGCTCAGAATTAATTTCTAAAACATTCATAACACATTTTACTATCTAGGCTTGCACAAGATCGATCTTTTTATAATAGGACGTTCATCCATCAAGTCGCCATGATTCGAGGCCGAGCCAAAGACGGTTAAATAAATAAAATAAACATGTTTGATGTAGATATGAATTCACTAGACCCAGTGAAATTAAGAGGATCGCATCTTTGATGGGTGGGATTGCCTAAAATAGCCATGATGGGAGGAATTGCCTAAAATAGCCAGCCAATTATTTTTCACATTAGCCAGAATATAATCACACGACTAAAGGTGGGCCGCCCCATAATGTCTTGCAGTTATCACATCACATAGTATAGCACAACTAATCAGTAAGGGCCATCATAGTCTGTATAAAAGCCAAGGCAGGGAATGCAGCAGCCACTTTATGGTGAATCTGTACCATGAGAAGACGTCACAGCTTAGCCACAGAGATAGGGAAGAGAAAGCGATAAAACACTGAGCAAATTGTACAGTGTGTATGGGACAAAAAATAAAGAAGATTAGTGTTTGAGGGAAAGAGAATAATGTAATTTACGTTTCACAGGGTAATGGGAGGCTTCGTAGTACTTTTGATTGAAATTTGGCAAGTTTCACTTATCTTTTGTGCAAAAGCAAGCTTAAGAGGACCAATTAATGAATGCAAAAGTGGACAAACAAAACAGAAAAACAAGATGGCGCTCATGGAAGAGCAGAGTGTGGATGCTGACAAGATGATTTACATACCTTAAATAAGCTGCGCACATCCACATAATCATTTCCCAACTGTCGGATAAAAGACCAAGGCCACTTGCATTTGAAGAAGCGGTATAGGTCCTCATCTACGATGTCCGGATACCCACCTCTTATTGAATCTTGGCAAAACAAATCAAAACACTGAAAGGGTGACATATAAAATAAATTGTTTATCATTAAAGAGACCCTGAAACATTGAACAAACAGTCCATTACAAAGGCAGCATGATATATACAGCTGCTTCTCACAAAATTAGAATATCATCAAAAAGTGAATTTATTTCAGTTCTTCAATACAAAAAGTGAATCTCATATATTCTATAAAGTCATTACACACAGAGTGATCTATTCTATAGAGTCATTACACACAGAGTGATCTATTCTATAGAGACATTACACACAGAGTGATCTATTCTATAGAGACATTACACACAGAGTGATCTATTCTATAGAGTCATTACACACAGAGTGATCTATTCTATAGAGACATTACACACAGAGTGATCTATTCTATAGAGTCATTACACACAGAGTGATCTATTCTATAGAGACATTACACACAGAGTGATCTATTCTATACAGTCATTACACACAGTGATCTATTCTATAGTCATTACACACAGAGTGATCTATTCTATAGAGTCATTACACACAGAGTGATCTATTCTATAGAGTCATTACACACAGAGTGATCTATTCTATAGAGACATTACACACAGAGTGATCTATTCTATAGAGTCATTACACACAGAGTGATCTATTCTATAGAGACATTACACACAGAGTGATCTATTCTATAGTCATTACACACAGAGTGATCTATTCTATAGAGACATTACACACAGAGTGATCTATTCTATAGAGTCATTACACACAGAGTGATCTATTCTATAGAGTCATTACACACAGAGTGATCTATTCTATAGAGTCATTACACACAGAGTGATCTATTCTATAGAGTCATTACACACAGAGTGATCTATTCTATAGAGACATTACACACAGAGTGATCTATTCTATAGAGACATTACACACAGAGTGATCTATTCTATAGAGACATTACACACAGAGTGATCTATTCTATAGAGACATTACACACAGAGTGATCTATTCTATAGAGCATTACACACAGAGTGATCTATTCTATAGAGACATTACACACAGAGTGATCTATTCTATAGAGCATTACACACAGAGTGATCTATTCTATAGAGTACATTACACACAGAGTGATCTATTCCTATAGAGTCATTACACACAGAGTGATCTATTCTATAGAGTATTACACACAGAGTGATCTATTCTATAGAGACATTACACACAGAGTGATCTATTCTATAGAGACATTACACACAGAGTGATCTATTCTATAGAGACATTACACACAGAGTGATCTATTCTATAGAGACATTACACACAGAGTGATCTATTCTATGAGAGTGACATTACACACAGAGTGATCTATTCTATAGAGTCATTACACACAGAGTGATCTATTCTATAGAGTCATTACACACAGAGTGATCTATTCTATAGAGTCATTACACACAGAGTGATCTATTCTATAAGTCATTACACACAGAGTGATCTATTCTATAGAGACATTACACACAGAGTGATCTATTCTATAGAGACATTACACACAGAGTGATCTATTCTATAGAGACATTACACACAGAGTGATCTATTCTATAGAGACATTACACACAGAGTGATCTATTCTATAGAGTCATTACACACGAGTGATCTATTCATAGATCATTACACACAGAGTGATCTATTCTATAGAGTCATTACACACAGAGTGATCTATTCTATAGAGACATTACACACAGAGTGATCTATTCTATAGAGACATTACACACAGAGTGATCTATTCTATAGAGACATTACACACAGAGTGATCTATTCTATAGAGACATTACACACAGAGTGATTATTCTATAGAGACATTACACACAGAGTGATCTATTCTATAGAGACATTACACACAGAGTGATCTATTCTATAGAGTCATTACACACAGAGTGATCTATTCTATAGAGTCATTACACACAGAGTGATCTATTCTATAGAGACATTACACACAGAGTGATCTATTCTATAGAGACATTACACACAGAGTGATCTATTCTATAGTCATTACACACAGAGTGATCTATTCTATAGAGCATTACACACAGAGTGATCTATTCTATAGAGTACATTACACACAGAGTGATCTATTCTATAGAGTCATTACACACAGGGGGGGGGGGGGGGGGGGGGGGGGGGGGGAGTGATCTATTCTATAGAGTCATTACACACAGAGTGATCTATTCTATAGATCATTACACACAGAGTGATCTATTCTATAGAGTCATTACACACAGAGTGATCTATTCTATAGAGTCATTACACACAGAGTGATCTATTCTATAGAGTCATTACACACAGAGTGATCTATTCTATAGAGACATTACACCAGAGTGATCTATTCTATAGATCATTACACACAGAGTGATCTATTCTATAGAGACATTACACACAGAGTGATCTATTCTATAGAGTCATTACACACAGAGTGATCTATTCTATAGAGCATTACACACAGAGTGATCTATTCTATAGAGTATTACACACAGAGTGATCTATTCTATAGAGACATTACACACAGAGTGATCTATTCTATAGAGACATTACACACAGAGTGATCTATTCTATAGAGTCATTACACACAGAGTGATCTATTCTATAGAGACATTACACACAGAGTGATCTATTCTATAGAGACATTACACACAGAGTGATCTATTCTATAGAGTCATACACACAGAGTGATCTATTCTATAGAGTCATTACACACAGAGTGATCTATTCTATAGAGTCATTACACACAGAGTGATCTATTCTATAGAGACATTACACACAGAGTGATCTATTCTATAGAGTCATTACACACAGAGTGATCTATTCTATAGAGTCATTACACACAGAGTGATCTATTCTATACAGTCATTACACACAGTGATCTATTCTATAGTCATTACACACAGAGTGATCTATTCTATAGAGTCATTACACACAGAGTGATCTATTCTATAGAGTCATTACACACAGATGATCTATTCTATAGAGACATTACACACAAAGTGATCTATTCTATAGTCATTACACACAGAGTGATCTATTCTGTAGAGACATTACACACAGAGTGATCTATTCTATAGAGTCATTACACACAGACTGATCTATTCTATAGAGACATTACACACAGAGTGATCTATTCTATAGAGTCATTACACACAGAGTGATCTTTCTGTAGAGACATTACACACAGAGTGATCTATTCTATAGAGTCATTACACACAGATGATCTATTCTATAGAGACATTACACACAGAGTGATCTATTCTATAGAGTCATTACACACAGAGTGATCTATTCGTAGAGACATTACACACAGAGTGATCTATTCTATAGAGTCATTACACACAGAGTGATCTATTCTATAGAGTCATTACACACAGAGTGATCTATCTATAGAGACATTACACACAGAGTGATCTATTCTATAGAGACATTACACACAGAGTGATCTATTCTATAGAGACATTACACACAGAGTGATTATTCTATAGAGACATACACACAGAGTGACTATTCTATAGAGACATTACACACAGAGTGATCTATTCTTAGAGAATTACACACAGAGTGATCTATTCTATAGAGACATTACACACAGAGTGATCTATTCTATAGAGTCATTACACACAGTGATCTATTCATGATCATTACACACAGAGTGATCTATTCTATAGAGTTATTACACACAGAGTGATCTATTTATAGAGACATTACACACAGAGTGATCTATTCTATAGAGACATTACACACAGAGTGATCTATCTATAGAGACATTAACACAGAGTGATCTATTCTATAGAGACATTACACACAGAGTGATCTATTCTATAGAGACATTACACACAGAGTGATCTATTCTATAGAGTCATTACACACAGAGTGATCTATTCTATAGGTCATTACACACAGAGTGATCATTCTATAGAGTCATTACACACAGAGTGATCTATTCTAAGACATACACACAGAGTGATCTATTCTATAGAGACATTACACACAGAGTGATCTATTCTATAGAGACATTACACACAGAGTGATCTATTCTATAGAGACATTACACACAGAGTGATCTATTCTATAGAGACATTACACACAGAGTGATCTATTCTATAGAGTCATTACACACAGAGTGATCTATTCCATAGAGCATTACACACAGAGTGATCTATTCTATAGAGTATTACACACAGAGTGATCTATTCTATAGAGACATTACACACAGAGTGATCTATTCTATAGAACATTACACACAGAGTGATCTATTCTATAGAGACATTACACACAGAGTGATCTATTCTATAGAGACATTACACACAGAGTGATCTATTCTATAGAGCATTACACACAGAGTGATCTATCTATAGAGTCATTACACACAGAGTGATCTATTTATAGAGTCATTACACACAGAGTGATCTATTCTATAGAGCATTACACACAGAGTGATCTATTCTATAAGACATTACACACAGAGTGATCTATTCTATAGCATACACACAGAGTGATCTATTCTATAGATTACACACAGAGTGATCTATTCTATAGTCATTACACACAGAGTGATCTATTCTATAGTCATTACACACAGAGTGATCTATTCTATAGAGTCATTACACACAGAGTGATCTATTCTATAGAGTCATTACACACAGGTGATCTATTCTATAGAGCATTACACACAGATGATTATCTATAGAGTCATACACACAGAGTGATCTATTCTATAGAGACTTACACACAGATGATCTATTCATGAGCATTACACACGATGATCTATTCTATAGACATTACACACAGAGTGATCTATTCTATAGAGCATACACACAGAGTGATTTTCTATAGAGTCATTACACACAGGATCTATTCCATAGAGTCATTACACACAGATGATCTATTCTATAGATTATTACACACAGAGTGATCTATTCTATAGAGACATTACACACAGAGTGTCTATTCTATAGGACTTACACACAGAGTGATCTATTCTATAGAGACATTACACACAGAGTGATCTATTCTTAGAGACATTCACACAGAGTGATCTATTCTATAGAGACATTACACACAGAGTGATCTATTCTATGAGTCATTACACACAAGTGATCTATTCTATAGAGTCATTACACACAGGTATCTATTCTATAGAGTCATTACACACAGAGTGATCTATTCTATAGAGACATTACACACAGAGTGATCTATTCTATGAGTCATTACACACAGATGATCTATTCTATAGAGTCATTACACACGGTGATCTATTCTATACAGTCATTAACACAGTGATCTATTCTATAGCATTACACACAAGTGATCTATTCTATAGAGTCATTACACACAAGTGATCTATCTATAGAGTCATTACACACAGACTGATCTTTCTATAGAGACATTACACACAAGTGATCTATTCTATAGTCATTACACACAGAGTGATCTATTCTGTAGAGACATTACACACAGAGTGATCTATTATAGAGTCATTACACACAGATGATCTATTCTATAGAGCATTACACACAGATGATCTATTCTATAAGTCATTACACACAGAGTGATCTATCTGTAGAGACATTACACACAGAGTGATCTATTCTATAGAGTCATTACACACAGACTGATCTATTCTATAGAGACATACACACAGAGTGATCTATTCTATAAGTCATTACACACAGAGTGATCTATTCTTAGAGACATTACACACAGATGATCTATTCTATAGAGTCATTACACACAGAGTGATCTATTCTATAGAGTCATTACACACAGAGTGATCTATTCTATAGAGACATTACACACAGAGTGATCTTTCTATAGAGACATTACACACAGAGTGATCTATTCTATAGAGCATTACACACAGATGATCTATTCTATAGAGACATTACACACAGATGATCTATTCTATAGAGACATTACACACAGAGTGATCTATTCTATAGAGACATTACACACAAAGTGATCTATTCTATAGAGACATTACACACAGAGTGATCTATTCTATAGAGTCATTACACACAGAGTGATCTATTCCATAGAGTCATTACACACAGAGTGATCTATTCTATAAGTATTACACACAGAGTGATCTATTCTATAGAGACATTACACACAGAGTGATCTATTCTATAGAGACTTACACACAGAGTGATCTATTCTATAGAGACATTACACACAGAGTGATCTATTCTATAGAGAATTACACACAGAGTGATCTATTCTATAGAGACATTACACACAGAGTGATCTATTCTATAGAGTCATTACACACAGAGTGATCTATTCTATAGAGCATTACACACAGAGTGATCATTCTATAGAGTTATTACACACAGAGTGATCTATTCTATAGAGACATTACACACAGAGTGATCTATTCTATAGAGACATTACACACAGAGTGATCTATTCTATAGAGACATTACACACAGAGTGATCTATTCTATAGAGACATTACACACAGAGTGATCTATTCTATAGAGACATTACACACAGAGTGATCTATTCTATAGAGTCATTACACACAGAGTGATCTATTTTATAGAGTCATTACACACAGAGTGATCTATTCTATAGAGTCATTACACACAGAGTGATCTATTCTATAGAGACATTACACACAGAGTGATCTATTCTATAGAGACATTACACACAGAGTGATCTATTCTATAGTCATTACACACAGAGTGATCTATTCTATAGTCATTACACACAGAGTGATCTATTCTATAGTCATTACACACAGAGTGATCTATTCTATAGTCATTACACACAGAGTGATCTATTCTATAGAGTCATTACACACAGAGTGATCTATTCTATAGAGTCATTACACACAGAGTGATCTATTCTATAGAGTCATTACACACAGAGTGATCTATTCTATAGAGTCATTACACACAGAGTGATCTATTCTATAGAGTCATTACACAGAGTGATCTATTCTATAGAGTCATTACACACAGAGTGATCTATTCTATAGAGACATTACACACAGAGTGATCTATTCTATAGAGTCATTACACACAGAGTGATCTATTTCACGTGTTTATTTCTGTTAATGTTGATGATTATGTCTTACAGCCAATGAAAACCCAAAAGTCATTATCTCAGTAAATTAGAATAATTAGCAAAAAACACCTGCAAAGGCTCCTAAGTGTTTATAAAGGTCCCTAAGTCTGTTTCAGTAGCTCCACAATCATGGGGAAGACTGCTGACTTGACAGATGTCCAGAAGGCAGTCACTGACACACTCCACAAGGAGGGCAAGCAACAAAAGGTCATTGCTAAAGAAGCCGGCTGCTCACAGAGTGCTGTATCCAAGCATCTTAATGAAAAGTTCAGTGGAAGGAAAAAGTGCATAAGCAACCGGGATAACCGCAGCCTTGAAAGGATTGTTAAGAAAAGGCCATTCAAAAATTTGGGTAAGATTCACAAGGAGTGGACGCTGCTGGAGTCATTGCTTCAAGAGCCGCCACACACAGACGTATCCAGGACATGGGCTACAAGTGTCATATTCCTTGTATCAGCCACTCATGACCAATAGACGCCAGAAGCATCTAACCTGGGCCAAGGAGAAAAAGAACCGGACTATTGTCAGTGCTCCAAGGTGTAGATTTCAGATAAAAGTAAATTTTGCATTTCATTCGGAAATCAAGGTCCAGAGTCTGGAGGAAGAGTGGAGGCCACAATCCAAGCTGCTGGAGGTCTAGTGTGAAGCTTCCACCATCAGTGATGGTTTGGGGAGCCATGTCATCTGCTGGTGTAGGTCCACTGTGTTTTATCAAGGCCAAAGTCAGCGCAGCCGTCTACCAGGACATTTTAAAGCAATTCATGCTTCCCTCTGCCAACAAGATTTTGGAGATGGACATTTAGTTCTCCAGCAGGACTTGGCCCCTGTCCACACTGCCAAAAGTACCAATACCTGGTTTACAAACAACAGTATCACTGTGCTTGATTGGCAGCAAACTCGCCTGACCTTAATTCCATAGAGAAGCTATGGGGTATTGTCAAGAGGAACATGAGAGACACCAGACCCAACAATGCAGATGAGCTGAAGGCTGCTATCAAAGCAACCTGGGCTTCCATAACCCCTCAGCAGTGCCAGAGGCTGATCACCTCCATGCCACGCCGCATTGATGCAGGAATTGATGCCAAAGGAGCCACGACCAAGTATTGAGAGCATTTACTGATCACACATTTCAGTAGGACATTTCAGATTTTACAATAATTTTTTCAAGATGGTGTTATAAAGTTTTCTAATTTACTGAGATAATGACTTTTGGGTTTTCATTGGCTGTAAGCCATAATCATCAACATTAACAGAAATAAACACGTGAAATAGATCACTCTGTGTGTAATGACTCGATAGAATAGATCACTCTGTGTGTAATGACTCTATAGAATAGATCACTCTGTGTGTAATGTCTCTATAGAATAGATCACTCTGTGTGTAATGTCTCTATAGAATAGATCACTCTGTGTGTAATGACTCTATAGAATAGATCACTCTGTGTGTAATGACTCTATAGAATAGATCACTCTGTGTGTAATGTCTCTATAGAATAGATCACTCTGTGTGTAATGACTCTATAGAATAGATCACTCTGTGTGTAATGTCTCTATAGAATAGATCACTCTGTGTGTAATGACTCTATAGAATAGATCACTCTGTGTGTAATGACTCTATAGAATAGATCACTCTGTGTGTAATGACTCTATAGAATAGATCACTCTGTGTGTAATGACTCTATAGAATAGATCACTCTGTGTGTAATGACTCTATAGAATAGATCACTCTGTGTGTAATGACTCTATAGAATAGATCACTCTGTGTGTAATGACTCTATAGAATAGATCACTCTGTGTGTAATGACTCTATAGAATAGATCACTCTGTGTGTAATGTCTCTATAGAATAGATCACTCTGTGTGTAATGTCTCTATAGAATAGATCACTCTGTGTGTAATGACTATAGAATAGATCACTCTGTGTGTAATGTCTCTATAGAATAGATCACTCTGTGTGTAATGACTCTGTGTGTAATGACTCTATAGAATAGATCACTCTGTGTGTAATGTCTCTATAGAATAGATCACTCTGTGTGTAATGACTATCGAATAGATCACTCTGTGTGTAATGTCTCTATAGAATAGATCACTCTGTGTGTAATGACTCTATAGAATAGATCACTCTGTGTGTAATGACTCTATAGAATAGATCACTCTGTGTGTAATGACTCTATAGAATAGATCACTCTGTGTGTAATGGCTCTATAGAATAGATCACTCTGTGTGTAATGTCTCTATAGAATAGATCACTCTGTGTGTAATGACTCTATAGAATAGATCACTCTGTGTGTAATGACTCTATAGAATAGATCACTCTGTGTGTAATGACTCTATAGAATAGATCACTCTGTGTGTAATGACTCTATAGAATAGATCACTCTGTGTGTAATGACTCTATAGAATAGATCACTCTGTGTGTAATGTCTCTATAGAATAGCTCACTCTGTGTGTAATGACTCTATAGAATAGATCACTCTGTGTGTAATGACTCTATAGAATAGATCACTCTGTGTGTAATGACTCTATAGAATAGATCACTGTGTGTAATGACTCTATAGAATAGATCACTCTGTGTGTAATGACTCTATAGAATAGATCACTCTGTGTGTAATGACTCTATAGAATAGATCACTCTGTGTGTAATGACTCTATAGAATAGATCACTCTGTGTGTAATGTCTCTATAGAATAGATCACTCTGTGTGTAATGACTCTATAGAATAGATCACTCTGTGTGTAATGACTATAGAATAGATCACTCTGTGTGTAATGACTCTATAGAATAGATATAGGAAAGATGTGTATCTTCGTACCGTGTTAGCCAGTAGATAGAAAAATATTTAGACTTGAGAGTCCTCAGTGGTTGATACCTTTTAATGGCTAACTGAAAAGATGGTAACAAATTGCAAGCTTTCGAGACTACTCAGGTCTCTTCATCAGGCATAGACTAATACAACATCTGAAGAATCACATATTTATACACAAAATAGCACAGAAAAAATGCAATAGGTAGGACAAGTGACATGAAGCAGAACTGTCATTATGGCAGAGGGATTGTCAGAAGCTCCCTGTCCCCCCAACAGCTGCAGGAACCTTTCCTTGCAGACAAAAGAAATGCAAGACCTGTACATCTATAATGACCACGGACAGGATAAAGATCCCCAACTCCCATCAGGACTACAAGATACCAGGTACTTTCAGCTGCATCACATCTAATGTGGTGTACCTAATTATATGTACTAAATGTCCAACTGGGGGTCTGTATGTGGGGGAGACCGGGCAAAAACTGAGAACAAGGATGAATTCTCATCGCCACACGATAAGAGAAAAAAGAATGGATTTACCTGTGGCCAAACACTTTTGTATGCCCGGTCATAGCATGACAGATATGGAATTACTTGTATTAAAATCTAACTTCAAATCTGAGAAGGATAGAAAAGTCTGGGAATATAAACTTATGATGACCTTTGACACTCTTAGTGCTGGGATGAATATATCCCAGAGTTTTATGTCGTTCTACAACAATTAAGGAATCTGCCTCCCTGACCTTTTAGGGTCATCACAACACAATACCAGACCCCAATCAGAGGGTAATAAAACCTTCACTCCTTATCTATGAACTAGTCATATTTATGTTAATCCCTCTGCCATAATGACAGTTCTGCTTCATGTCACTTGTCCTACCTATTGCATTTTTTCTGTGCTATTTTGTGTATAAATATGTGATTCTTCAGATGTTGTATTAGTCTATGCCTGATGAAGAGACCTGAGTAGTCTCGAAAGCTTGCAATTTGTTACCATCTTTTCAGTTAGCCATTAAAAGGTATCAACCACTGAGGACTCTCAACTCTAAATATTTTTCTATAGAATAGATCACTCTGTGTGTAATGTCTCTATAGAATAGATCACTCTGTGTGTAATGACTATAGAATAGATCACTCTGTGTGTAATGACTCTATAGAATAGATCACTCTGTGTGTAATGACTATAGAATAGATCACTCTGTGTGTAGTGTCTCTATAGAATAGATCACTCTGTGTGTAATGACTCTATAGAATAGATCACTCTGTGTGTAATGACTCTATAGAATAGATCACTCTGTGTGTAATGACTATAGAATAGATCACTCTGTGTGTAATGACTCTATAGAATAGATCACTCTGTGTGTAATGACTCTATAGAATAGATCCTTCTGTGTGTAATGACTATAGAATAGATCACTCTGTGTGTAATGACTCTATAGAATAGATCACTCTGTGTGTAATGACTCTATAGAATAGATCACTCTGTGTGTAATGACTCTATAGAATAGATCACTCTGTGTGTAATGACTATAGAATAGATCACTCTGTGTGTAATGTCTCTATAGAATAGATCACTCTGTGTGTAATGACTCTATAGAATAGATCACTCTGTGTGTAATGACTCTATAGAATAGATCACTCTGTGTGTAATGACTATAGAATAGATCACTCTGTGTGTAATGACTCTATAGAATAGATCACTCTGTGTGTAATGACTCTATAGAATAGATCCTTCTGTGTGTAATGACTATAGAATAGATCACTCTGTGTGTAATGTACTCTATAGAATAGATCACTCTGTGTGTAATGACTATAGAATAGATCACTCTGTGTGTAATGACTCTATAGAATAGATCACTCTGTGTAATGACTCTATAGAATAGATCACTCTGTGTGTAATGACTCTATAGAATAGATCACTCTGTGTGTAATGACTATAGAATAGATCACTCTGTGTGTAATGACTCTATAGAATAGATCACTCTGTGTGTAATGACTCTATAGAATAGATCCTTCTGTGTGTAATGACTATAGAATAGATCACTCTGTGTGTAATGTCTCTATAGAATAGATCACTCTGTGTGTAATGACTCTATAGAATAGATCACTCTGTGTGTAATGACTCTATAGAATAGATCACTCTGTGTGTAATGTCTCTATAGAATAGATCACTCTGTGTGTAATGACTATCGAATAGATCACTCTGTGTGTAATGTCTCTATAGAATAGATCACTCTGTGTGTAATGACTCTATAGAATAGATCACTCTGTGTGTAATGACTCTATAGAATAGATCACTCTGTGTGTAATGACTCTATAGAATAGATCACTCTGTGTGTAATGGCTCTATAGAATAGATCACTCTGTGTGTAATGTCTCTATAGAATAGATCACTCTGTGTGTAATGACTCTATAGAATAGATCACTCTGTGTGTAATGACTCTATAGAATAGATCACTCTGTGTGTAATGACTCTATAGAATAGATCACTCTGTGTGTAATGACTCTATAGAATAGATCACTCTGTGTGTAATGACTCTATAGAATAGATCACTCTGTGTGTAATGTCTCTATAGAATAGCTCACTCTGTGTGTAATGACTCTATAGAATAGATCACTCTGTGTGTAATGACTCTATAGAATAGATCACTCTGTGTGTAATGACTCTATAGAATAGATCACTGTGTGTAATGACTCTATAGAATAGATCACTCTGTGTGTAATGACTCTATAGAATAGATCACTCTGTGTGTAATGACTCTATAGAATAGATCACTCTGTTGTAATGACTCTATAGAATAGATCACTCTGTGTGTAATGACTCTATAGAATAGATCATCTGTGTGTAATGACTCTATAAATAGATCACTCTGTGTGTAATGACTCTATAGAATAGATCACTCTGTGTGTAATGCTCTATAGAATAGATCACTCTGTGTGTAATGACCTATAGAATAGATCACTCTGTGTGTAATGACTATAGAATAGATCACTGTGTGTAATGTCCTATAGAATAGATCACTCTGTGTGTAATGACTCTATAGAATAGATCACTCTGTGTGTAATGACTCTATAGAATAGATCACTCTGTGTGTAATGATCTATAGAATAGATCACTCTGTGTGTGTAATGACTCTATAGAATAGATCACTCTGTGTGTAATGACTCTATAGAATAGATCACTCTGTGTGTAATGACTCTATAGAATAGATCACTCTGTGTGTAATGACTCTATAGAATAGATCACTCTGTGTGTAATGTCTCTATAGAATAGATCACTCTGTGTGTAATGACTCTATAGAATAGATCACTCTGTGTGTAATGACTCTATAGAATAGATCACTCTGTGTGTAATGACTCTATAGAATAGATCACTCTGTGTGTAATGACTCTATAGAATAGATCACTCTGTGTGTAATGTATCTATAGAATAGATCACTCTGTGTGTAATGACTATAGAATAGATCACTCTGTGTGTAATGACTCTATAGAATAGATCACTCTGTGTGTAATGACTCTATAGAATAGATCACTCTGTGTGTAATGACTCTATAGAATAGATCACTCTGTGTGTAATGACTCTATAGAATAGATCACTCTGTGTGTAATGACTGTAGAATATATCAGAAAATCACTGATGACACACTGAAGCTAAAAAGTGAACAAACACTGATGAAAATTAGTTGTTTTTTTTACCGTACAAGAAAAATCACTGACCTCTTAATGAAACCTAAATTGTCGTTTTTTTCCTTTTTAATCCCTATTTGTACTTGGCTTAGAAGTCAAGTGGGTGGCCCTAATCATTGACTGACAGACTCCCCTGTTTAAGTCTATGCAATCAGTGAGTGCATTCCCAATTTCTGTCTGATAGTCCTCGGTACGTACCCTCTATGAATGAAATGAGTGGTATTTGTCTAGGCAGGGATACAGGAAAGTTGCATGTAAATAATAAGTTTTTCAGATAGTGGTGCCTCATATTAGTTTCCTTTCTATGTTTTTTTCCCACGATTCTAGAGCTAATCCCAACCAACTTGGACAGTGAGTCCTACACGGGTACTTACCACCCAGTAGCAAAGGGATGGGAGCCAGAAGTCATAGCATCCAGCTTTCCAACTATTTCTTACCTTTTCTAGAGTCAACTCGTCTTCGTTGTTGCTTTTATCCACAGCTCGGATTGAGCACACAGATCCAGCCGAGGAAAATATTTTGAGAACCAGATTATCTTTTGGCAGGGCAACTTTCCGTGGAAATTTTAACGAAGCCTGTCAAACAAACAGACCGTAGGCACAAAGGAGTCAAAAACCTACAGTGAAATCTCAGACTGTAGTAGAGGTTTAGGACTTTACGTATTAAACAAAATAGCTGAAAAACAATGTAGATTTACCAAGTACGTTACAGCGAAACTTTGACATAAGAAGTTTGGATCGATAGGGATCTTGTTAAAAAAAAAAGTGTAGCTCTAATCTCCTTCCATAAGTAAGTCTATGAGTCCATCTTCAGAGATGGAAGAGAACACCAATCGAGTGAAGGCTCCTGCTCTTTCATTTTAGTGATCGGTTCGGTGGAGGTCTCAGCCCAGTTACACTGTCTACAAAAGTATGAAGAAGATTTACTCCCAAAATTATAAATATAACCCAATTGAATAAAAGCTTTTGAATAGTCATTCTCCATCAGGATTCTCAAATATGTCTTACTTCAAGAATTTCGTAGTCAGTAGACCTGTCGTGGAGAAAAGTTCAAGACTGGAACCAGAAACTTAACTTGGATTGAGATATCCAACAATTATAATCAGTGACAGCTATTGGAACCAAAATAATATGTTTCTTGGTAATGATGGAGCAGCAGTGCACACGTGGGACCACTGCTCCACTCAAGAATCCAGACATCCTCAATATCTAGTCACAGTAGAAGATGAAAAACACTGGTCAGTGATGTTGCTGAGCGTTGGACCTCCAAAGATCTGATCCTAGGGATAAGTCATTGAGATACAAGTTCTGGATAACCTATAACCTCCTCTTCTGTGAATGACATTTTTACATTTAAATAAGAGCTTAATAGCATTATAATGCACAAATATAATTTGGTATGATGGATTGGGTTTGGAAAATTAGAACTTCTTCAAGATTCGGGACATGAAACATTTCTCAATACATTTACAAGGTGGTGAAAGGATTTTCCACATACTGTTTCTTATTTGACCCCATGAGCTGAGCCAAAGACGCCCTCAAATACACAGGTCAAAATAAAATAAGAAATCTTTATAGACTAAATCCAAGGCAGTCATAGCTAAGGTCTTACCCAATTTTGGAAGCACTTTTCCACATCGAAGACCTGTCTGTCGGCAGTCACTAATCCATCTCTCAGAAGAAGGAAACCCACCATTTTGGGAGCGGGTCCAAACTCAGATGTGAAAGTAATTGGGACTGTGATACATCCATAGAGGGCTGGAGAGGAAGTGGAGGGGCAATGTTAGACTCGTCATCTAAACATCAGTAAGTAATATAATGAGTATTTTACGTGAGTTGAGGACCATTGGTTGAGATTCTGGGATGCTAAATGTAATACTGGGTCGTAAGGGTGAAGATCAGGTGTGAAGGAGCTCTTGTAAGGAACCATGGGTTGTAACTATATATTCACATTTTATTATGCAATTCATTGATGGAGATTTTTTTGCGCCACACATGGTTCATGGATCCACTGTTCCATAGGGTTGGGCTTACCTAGGAGGGCCGTAGCTTAGCGGCTGCCAGGTGTTCACTGCAGCTTCTGATGGTGGAGTCAGGCTTGGCTGCAGGTAGCCACCAATTAGCACTCCTAGGCAATCCCAGGTACTGCAGTTGCTGGCCCCAGGGGTCAGAGACGCAGACACGGATTAGGGCTTGGGCTCCGTTCAGACTACTAGGTTCTAGATCCTTGAGCAGAATGGTTACTGACACTGAGTCTCAGACAAGGCCGATTTGGAGACTTTTTTAGCAGTCAGGACACATGGAATACTCGGATAAGCACACATTCAGACACACGGGTCTAGGATATAAATTCAGGTACCCCCGGAGCAGCTTCAGGGCTCGGACACTGGCCACGCATGGACCAGGGACTTCAGGTCCAGTACACTAGTTATGGCAGGAGTAGGGGACCTAACAATTCACTAGGAGAACACCTGTCTCACTAATGACTTAATATTGCTATGGCAACTCCCTATTGGGGAGGGTGACTTTTATACAAGATGCCTCCCAGCTATGGGTTAGGAGTCATTAGGCGTGACACCGAGAACACAGAGAACCAGGCAGCAGGGAGAACGCCGAGGGAAACACTGCGCAGCCTGGGAAGTAATTTTGTCAGAGTCCCTTCTTATTATCTACTGTCTAAAACAGTAATCAAAAGGCACGATATATGTACTGGGGCTCGGAGCATATTAAAGACAATCTCTCCCAAAGTGTAATCTGAATATATAAGTGCAACAGTAGAGTACTCCAAATGACTTATCAAAACTAGGAACTGAACAGAGTAGCAACAAACCACCAGAAGATCAATATACATATAATATTTATTATGGAAAATCACATTAAAATCAGACTAAAAATGATACATATAAACATAATAGTCACAAATGGAGGAGACATGAAGGAAGGCAAGGCATAGGTTAGGGGTCAAAAATAGAACCTGGGAAAGGTGGGTAAACAAATATAACAAATGCATATAGGTGACACCAAATGAAGGTGTCACCTCTATGAATATGTCAGATCTTCTGGTGGTTTGTTGCTGCTCCGTTCAGTTCCTAGGTTTGATATTATTTACAGTGTTGTCCATTATAATAATAATAATCTTTATTTTTATATAGCGCTAACATATCCTGCAGCGCTTTACAGTTTGCACACATTATCGTCACTGTCCCCGATGGGGCTCACAATCTAGATTCCCTATCAGTATGTTTTTTGGAGTGTGGGAGGAAACCGGAGAACCCGGAGGAAACCCACGCAAACACGGGGAGAACATACAAACTCCTTGCAGATGTTGTCCTTGATGGGATTCGAACTCAGGACTCCAGCGCTGCAAGGCTGCAGTGCTAACTACTGAGCCACCGTACAGTGCTATCCACTGAGCCACCGTGCTGCCCATATATATTATAATTATTATATACAGTATCCACTATTATTACGCATCACACCATCTCAATTTACACCCAGTGTCCTCCTTTATTATGTGTAGCATTGTCCCTTATTATATACAATATTGTATTTTACTATGTAAAGTTCTGTCAATTATTACATACAGTGTCCTCGTTTATTAAGCATAACATTTTTCCTTATTAAATACTGTTCTCCTTATCGCTTATTGCATACAATGCTTTAACTTACTATGATGAGGATCATCTCTTATTACATAAAGTGACTTCCTTTGTTTTGTACATCACTGTCCCTTAATACGTATATACTGTGCTGCCCCGTATTATATAAAGTGCAGTCTCTTATTACAATCCGTAGCCTCACTTAATAGTTTAAGGCCATTCCTTATTATTTTTAGTAAAGCATTTCCTTTATTACATACCGTGTTCTCCTTTATTTTGTATGGCATTATCTCTTGCATAAAGTATAAAACATCACATAGCACTCGGACCAGTATTCATCTATGGGGCAGCTCCCATCACCATTTTTTTTCTCGGCCGTATTCTACGTGCGAGTGAAATCGCAGCATGAGTCTTGTCTCATTCGCACCCATATAAGTCTATAGGTGCGAGTGACACAGCGCACATCACTCGGATATCATCCGAGTGCTGTACTATATACGCCGACGTTAGCAATGGAGGAGATAGAGAAATTAGTTTCTCCGCCTCCTCCGCAGCTGCGCTCCGATCGGCTCTGTGCGAGAGGCTCGGAGCGCAGTCGCATGACTCTCGGCTCCAGCACGCAGCAGAGCAGGAGCCGAGGGTCATTAGCATATCGCATCACATGCCATAAGCAAGTGTGACCCCGCGCTTAGTATGTATAACCCTTATCACACACAGGGTTCTCCATTAATATTATATACTATGTATATAGTATCCAGTATTATTATGTAAATGTTATTATATATTTTTATTACTCTCTGCATCACATACATCACATCTCTAATTACATACAGTATTCTTTCTTATTATGTACAATACCATCCCTTATTACATACAGTGTCCTATCTTATATTCTTTATGCACTTACGGGAATATTCATCCGCTATAATTGTTATTTGTCCATGGAGCATGATCCCATTTTTACCTATAACCTGTGAGACAAGACGATCAGAAGAATAAATGCAGTTGGTAGATTGTATGCAAACATTGTCAAAGCATCCAGAAGTACAATAAACCTGTCATCTCTTCTTAAACTTCATTTTCAATTATTACATTCAGATAATTTAGCTAACCCTATCCAAGTCTACATAGAAAAGTTACATATGAATCTGCAGGAAACAGGGACTGTCAGTCTATGAATGGACAATAAAGTCGCTACTTCCCTTACGTACAAGTATATAATTAATATATTAATGTACTCTTTGTGTAGGGACGTTGCCGCTTTTTTTTTTTACTGCCTATGTGTAGCCCTGGTATTTAAGGTACACAATACCAGGAGGATGAGTGGAGAGGTAACGGTTAAGGGCTCACATGACATCACAATACTTCGACACACCCAGCAGGGGTGTAGAGGGGTGTGGTTTTTAGCACAAGAGAGTAGAGTAGCATCTCCTGAGGTGAAGGGAGGGAGAAGGAGTGCCTGTCTGGAGCACCAAGATTCCTGTCGATTCAGAGAGACAGTACAGTAGTGGAGGCTAGTACAGGTGAGCCAGTTCACCTTAGCCTAGTCAGTGCTGAGATTGAGAGTTTGAGCAAGTCGAAAGGCACAGTGGAAGGAAATCAGAGGTGCTTTAGATTGGAGAAGTCCTGCACATTGTCACCGGTCACTGGAGACCGAAGCATCACTATAGCTTCACGCATAGTGGTAGAAAAACCAGAGGCTTACTGGACCTTAGGTAACAGAAAGCAGCCCTTGAAGTGTCAGTACGTAACAGGGGTCAGGTGGAATAGGAACTTTGAGCTAGGCCAAGCATAGAAGAACCTAGTTTCATCACTGGAAGGCTCCACCACAAAACTGACCGGGCAGTACAGCTTTGAAATAGCTGAAGTTTCAGGAGTGAACTACGCTTTATGCTGGTTGGACTCATCATCATTGGAAAGTAAAGGAGGCCCCTGCCTTGCTCAGCCGTTGCCTCAAAACTCATCCTCCATCAACCCCATCAGCCTCCCTGGGACCTGCCTTACCATCTAACAAGTAAAAGGTATGGAAAGACGCTGACGGTGTGAGACTGAGTTATTTAATTGCATGCCTGCACAACCCCACCATAACCATCGACCTGAGGGAAAAGTCCCACCTGTAGGGGACCCGACATCTAGCTGCCTCACCATCCCCTCAGAGATCTACAGCAGCGCTGGTACAAATTACCAGAGACTACAGGTGGCGTCACGAACTGTAAATATATCTATCCCCTGTAAATATTCCCCCAACATACGCCAGACCGCCAGGGCCACAGATCGAGCCACCGCTACCAGTGACAAACCCCATAGACTTCCATGGGCTCGGCTCTGAGTACCCCATTGCCCTGGTAATCCACAATTGTGGTGGCGGGTCGACACAAAACTTTGGCGTCACGAACAGGATACGAAACTTGCAGCATTGCGAGCCCTGTGTGCCTGTGGAGTGTTTTGGTGAAAAAGACTGTTGCTATTGTTTGGCGCCAAATACCGCCATATTTGCCGCCAGATTCGCGCCCTAAGGCGCTGGAGAAGAAGGTGGGCGTACCTGAAAGAGCGCGCAAAGTCTTGGACACGCCCCCGGCTCTGACTCAGCGGCAGGTCCTGCAACAGGAAGTGAACGCTCTGACATCAGAGCGCCTGCGACGAAGGTCCTGTTCCCACTGCTGTGCCTGTGAAGTAGCAGCATCTGAAACCGGTAGGCTCCGTTTAACCAAGGGGGCGCTAAGATGTCACAACAACCGGCTGACAGTGCGGCCCCGGCCGGAGGCCCCAATCCCGCACCGCCTGGTATTGTAGCGCCAGATGGGGGTGCAGGTCCAGCACCCAGTCCGGTAGTCCCGATCATGCCACTAACGCTCCCATATATGCCTGGGGCGAAATGGCTTCCCCAGTACAGCGGTGAGCCAGGCACATTAGCAGGCTTCAAGCGGAAGTTATGCAGCATCCTAGAAATGTACTCCATGCCTGAGAGACAAAAAGCTGCTGTGCTAATAGGGCAGCTAACTGGCGCTGCTGAGAGGGAAGTGGAGACTTGGGATACCGTTGATCAGGAGTCGGTACCTGCGATCTTCCTTAAGCTGCATGCCATATTTGAAGACCGCACAGAAACGGATCTCCGGATGGCCTTCTATCACTGTTCACAACAGCCAGGTGACAGCATCCGGGACTACGCTTGCCGACTACAAGGAGCCCTGAGAGCTCTTAAGCAGATTAATAATTTAAATGCTATCGATGAGAATAAAATGCTGAAAGAACAATTTATCCAGGGATTGAGATCCCAAGAGGAACGCAGAACTGTAAACTGGTGGTCCTTAGATCATCCGGATGCTACCTTTGATGCCCTAAAAGACATGGCAATAAAAGGGCTGCGGCCCCTGGGCAAACCCGAGGTGGCAACCCAACATCATCAGGCTGAAGTCACTCTGGAACCGGCAGTAACCCCCTTTTCCCCGCTAGTGGCTGAAGCCAAAGCGCAGGTGACACCTCCCAGTGAATTGGATTGTCTGCGCTCAGAGGTGCGCCAGCTGACTAAAAATCTGGCTGCTGTGATGAGTGCCCTGCAACTGCGGAAAAAGGAAGAAGGGAAGATCTTGTTAGCTGACTGCCCAGAAGACGTCCCGTGGATGCACCGGAGAAGAAAGAAGACGTCGCCCCCCCGGAGGAGGACAACGCCACCCCCAGGAGCGACCTCTGATCAACACCCTCCTCGTCGAGAGATCATCTGTTATCGATGCAACCGGAAAGGTCATATGTCTCCACAGTGTCCTTTAAACGGGCAGAACCTGGGTCCAAGGGCCAACACCCAGGAGAATACCCGTCAGGCCCCTTAGACTGGAACCGCAGGTATGTGGGTGGGCGACCCTACCTGTCCATCATCTTAGATGGTATTGCAGTTCCGGCATTGTTAGACACTGGGTCCCAAGTGACCCTAATACCTGATGCCCTATATACTAAGTACTGGTCAATGGACAGTCTTAATCCCCCGAGCCCTGACTTTACCGTATATGCTTCTAATGGTCTTCCTGTAGAAGTACTCGGGACAAAATGTGTAGATGTAAAGGTGGGCAGAGAGGAGTTGAAAGACCAGGGGCTTCTGGTAGTAAAGACTGCAAATGAGGAGAACGGTTTAAATATAATTTTGGGCACTAACATTATCGGTAATTGTTTGGGAGAAGTTGTGTTCTTGCTCCAACAGCTCGCTGAGATTGCCCGACCAAGGCAGAAAGGAGTAATCCAAAGAGAGATCCGGGCCCTGGTGTGTCAGCAGCAAGCGAAGCTTACAGACGGCGAAATTGGTAATGTACGGGTCACTGACTCGGATCCTATTGTGATACCCCCAATGAGTGAAATGATTATCTGGTGCAGGGCAGCCATAGGTCTGAGAGGACAGAATTACCAAGCTGTAGTAGAACCCCACCATTCAGAACATAGACCTACACTTATGACTGCTAGGGGAGTAGTAGAAGTGGTGAATGGAAGAGTACCGGTACGGCTTCTCAATTGGGGAGATGATGAGGTAAACTTACCCCGTTATGCAACCATTGCTAAACTACATGCTGTCGACAATAATTCTATTCTTCCGGCTGAGTCCTTAGACTCCTGTCAAATAGCGGAGGACAATGACCCAGCAACTCAGGTGGCGGAATGGTGTCAGCAACTCCATGTTGGGACGGACACCACTCCCGCTCACCAGAAGCAAGGGGTATTACGGGTGGTGCAAGAGTATGCCCAAGTGTTTAGCAAGCACCCACTTGATTTTGGGGTAATTAAGGGAGTCCAACATCATATCCCTACAGGCAGTCATCCTCCCATCAAGGAGCGGTATAGGCCTATACCCCCAGCCCATTATCAGAAGGCTAAAGAAATGTTGCATGATATGAAGAAGGCCGGGTGATAAGGGATAGTTGTAGCCCCTGGGCAGCCCCTCTAGTTCTGGTTAAAAAGAAAGATGGTAGTATGAGAATGTGTGTGGATTACAGGCAGGTGAACCGCATAACACACAAGGATGCATACCCGTTACCATGCATAGAGGAATCATTAGCTGCTCTGAAAACGGCTAACTACTTTTCTACCCTTGATCTGACTAGTGGTTACTGGCAAGTGGCTGTGGCTGAGGAGGATCGTGAGAAAACGGCTTTCACCACCCCAATGGGGCTCTGTGAGTTCGACAGAATGCCGTTTGGGCTCAGTAGTGCCCCAGGAACATTTCAGAGAGTGATGGAGAACTGCCTGGGACATCTCAATTTTGAAACCGTGCTGCTATACCTAGACGACGTCATCGTGTATTCCAAGACTTATGAGGATCATCTGAAGCACCTGGCAGAAGTATTCGAGTCCCTGTCCAGGTACGGGATGAAATTAAAACCCTCAAAATGCCATCTACTCAAACAGAAGGTACAATACTTGGGGCACATCGTCAGTTCGGAAGGAGTAGCGCCGGACCCAGAGAAAGTCACTGCCATCCAGAAGTGGCCGGAGCCGAAGAACCTTAAGGAAGTGCGACAATTCCTGGGACTAACGGGTTACTACAGGAGATTCGTGAAAGATTACACGAAGAAGGCAGCTCCTTTACAGGACCTCCTAGTAGGACAATCCCTAAAGAGCAGAAACCCTCCCTTTAATTGGGGTAAGGAACAGGCTGAAGCATTCCAAAAGATGAAAGAGATCCTTACAGGTGATGAGATCTTAACCTATCCTGATTACAGCCAACCGTTCCTGTTGTACACCGACGCCAGTAATGAAGGGTTGGGAGCAGTTCTCAGTCAGAAGCAGAATGGCCAAGAAAAAGTCATCGCATATGCCAGCAGAAAACTCAGGCCAACTGAAAGGAATCCGGAAAATTATAGCAGCTTCAAGCTGGAGTTTCTGGCGCTGGTCTGGGCCATTACTGAAAGATTTAAGCATTATCTGGCCTCCAATCGGTTCACTGCGTTTACAGATAACAACCCCTTAACGCACCTGGAAACCGCCAAGCTGGGTGCCATGGAGCAGCGATGGATGGCTCGGTTGTCCAATTACCAGTTTACTATCAAGTACCGGGCAGGTCGAAAGAATGCTAATGCTGACGCATTGTCCCGAATGCCGCATGACTCTGATACGGAAGAAGAATCGGACGACCTGGAAGAAATTGAGCTACCTGCGTTCCATCGAAATGGGGTAGTCCACGAGCATCGAGTCAACAGAAAGCAGTATGGTGCAACATTAAATCCTTTACCCCATCACAGCTGGAAAGAGACTCAGGACAGTGATCCAGTGGTCAGCCGCATCAAGGAGTTGTTAAGACAGGAAGGCTCCTCTTTGGAAAAGGATGCACCTATGTCAGCCAAGCTCCTGTGGAACGAGAAAAGCAGGTTGTTCCTATACCGTGAGAAGTTGTGCAGGAGATACGTCAACCCCAGAACCCATGAGATGGTCTGGCAAATCGTGGTCCCCAAGGCAGACGTCCCAATGGTGTTGGAAGCATACCACGATCAAGCAGGACACTTTGGCTGGAGAAAGCTGGAGACCCTGTTGAGATGCCGGTTCTACTGGGTAGGGATGCGCAGCTCCATTGAGAGGTGGTGTCGGAACTGTGGACCCTGTGGTCTCAGAAGGAAGGACTACGGTAGTCAGAAGGCACCCCTGCAACCTATCCGGACGACTCGCCCCCTGGAGATTGTGGACCTGGACCACGTCAAACTGTCGCCAAGTAGATCTGGATACTCATACGCCCTGACCATGGTGGACCATTACTCCAGATTTCTGGTGGTTGTTCCAGTTAAGGATCAGACCGCAGTGACGGCCGCGAAAACCTTTCAAGCAAGCTTCTGCAGACCGCATGGGTATCCGGAGCAAGTATTAACCGATCAAGGACCTGCTTTCGAAGCTGATTTATTCAAGGAATTCTGTCACATGTACGGGTGCAAGAAAATTAGAACAACGCCATACCACCCTCAAACCAACGGTCTTTGCGAAAAAATGAACCATATTGTCCTTGACTTGTTGAGATCCATACCGTTGGAAGACAGAAATCGATGGCCGGACTTACTACCTGATTTGGTTGATTTGTATAACCATATACCTGTAAGTTCCACTAACTGCACTCCAGCCTATCTTATGAGAGCAAGGCCCGGAAGACTACCAATGGATTTAGAACTTGGAGTGGTAGAACCGGAGGCAGACGACACCATTGAAAACTGGGACATCAATCGGCAAGAGCAGTACAGACGAGTGCAAATCTGTGTAGAAGAAAGTCTCAACAAGGCACGGGAGAAACAGGAAAATATTTACAACAGAAATGCTCCTGCCAAGCCTTTGATGCCTGGAGAAGTGGTATTAAAAAGGAAAAGGAAAATGCACAAATTGGATAACCAGTGGGAACAAGAACCCTACGTTGTACAAGATTCTAAATATGACAACAGAAAAGTTTGTATCATCAGTAAGGACGGAGGAAGAACAATAACCACTGTGTCCAGAGACCATTTGAAATTGTGTCCAGAACCCTTAAAGCTTTGTGAAAAGAACCCTGTCATCAATCAAGAGGAAGGAAAGGAAGTGGTCATACACACGGATCTGGGAGATTTTCCTGCGGATTGGCCCCGACTGGGAGATGCTGTAATAGTTCCGGTGTTGCAGTTTTATCAGCCACAAGAGGAAGTTCTACCTCCAGTTGTGTCCGTGGTGCCAGTTGAGTCCGTTCAGGAGTTACCCATTCCAGCAACACCTCAACTTACGGAATCTCAAGAAGGATCATCAGAAGCAGCGCCCCATACTATGGGATCCCTGGTGAAGCTGACTCACACCGCCCAGCCATCAGTACGCTTGCCAGATCCATAGAAAGATTGAGGCAGTTCTATAGTTTGCCGTTACGCAGTGCAGACAGATCACAACTTAATATACCTGAAGCTACTCCACGTAGATCAGAGCGAATCACAAAAGGGAAGATACCCATTCGATACCAGCAGTAATTATAACAAATTAATGTGAATATTGTAAAAAGTATATATATATATGTGTCTTTTCCTTATGGTGTCTTATAATGGACTGAGAGGCTGAGGACTGTGCCAGCCCAGAACTTATCTTGTAAATAGTTGCACTAAGGTGCCTTATAATGGTTTCACACGAAGCCTTGACTTACCTCTGAACATAAAACCCGTGTGGTGTGGCACTGAGTGAGGTCTGCATTCATATGTCCTGCAGCCCACCCAGGACCCACGTTGAAGGTTTGGTGCGGGTCCTTAACAAGAATCTTGCCGTTTATTATATGAACATGTCTATTTAATATTTTGTATTTTTCTATATTTAATGTTTTGTTTGCAACGTTCAAGAAATCCTTACCTCCCGGATGGGACGAGTTAATGTTAATGTTTAATGCATAAACAAAATTGTCTCTTTGTGTTTCACAGCCCGGGAGTGCTGTCGTTTACCATGGGGGAATGTGTAGCCCTGGTATTTAAGGTACACAATACCAGGAGGATGAGTGGAGACTGGTAACGGTTAAGGGCTCTACATGACATCACATATACTTCGGACACACCCAGCAGGGGTGTAGAGGGGTGTGGTTTTTAGCACAAGAGAGTCTAGTAGTGTCTCCTGAGGTGAAGGGAGGGAGAAGGAGTGCCTGTCTGGAGCACCAAGATTCCTGTCGATTCAGAGAGACAGTACAGTAGTGGAGGCTAGTACAGGTGAGCCAGTTCACCTTAGCCTAGTCAGTGCTGAGATTGAGAGTTTGAGCAAGTCGAAAGGCACAGTGGAAGGAAATCAGAAGTGCTTTAGGATTGAAGTATCCTGCACATTGTCACCGGTCACTGGAGACCGAAGCATCACTATAGCTTCACGCATAGTGGTAGAAAAACCAGAGGCTTACTGGACCTTAGGTAACAGAAAGCAGCCCTTGAAGTGTCAGTACGTAACAGGGGTCAGGTGGAATAGGAACTTTGAGCTAGGCCAAGCATAGAAGAACCTAGTTTCATCACTGGAAGGCTCCACCACAAAACTGACCGGGCAGTACAGCTTTGAAATAGCTGAAGTTTCAGGAGTGAACTACGCTTTATGCTGGTTGGACTCATCATCATTGGAAAGTAAAGGAGGCCCCTGCCTTGCTCAGCCGTTGCCTCAAAACTCATCCTCCATCAACCCCATCAGCCTCCCTGGGACCTGCCTTACCATCTTACAAGTAAAAGGTATGGAAAGACGCTGACGGTGTGAGACTGAGTTATTTAATTGCATGCCTGCACAACCCCACCATAACCATCGACCTGAGGGAAAAGTCCCACCTGTAGGGGACCCGACATCTAGCTGCCTCACCATCCCCTCAGAGATCTACAGCAGCGCTGGTACAAATTACCAGAGACTACAGGTGGCGTCACGAACTGTAAATATATCTATCCCCTGTAAATATTCCCCAACATACGCCAGACCGCCAGGGCCACAGATCGAGCCACCGCTACCAGTGACAAACCCCATAGACTTCCATGGGCTCGGCTCTGAGTACCCCATTGCCCTGGTAATCCACAATTGTGGTGGCGGGTCGACACACCTACTGCATAACAAAAATACTATAATACTGCCCTCTATATACAAGAACATCTAATATATAAAGCTGAATGTATGTATGTGTGTATGTATGTGCGTATGTTTGTCCGGGATTGGAATCCGCACCGTCGCACTTACGGGCATGAAATTTTGCACGCCCGCACGTCTCGACCCCGAAAGAGTCCTAGGCTATGTTTTGAATCAAAATTTTAACCCCGCGCGTTCCAAATCGCCAAACAATTTTGGCCCTATCTACATAATGGGGAGAAAGCTGAATGCTTGTGTGTATGTCCGGCATAGGAATCTGCATTTACGGGCATGAAATTTTGCACACCCGCACGTCTCGACCCCGGGAGCGTCATAGGCTAGGTTTTGAGTCGAAATTTTAACCCCGCGCATTCCAAATCGGCAAATAATTTTGGCCCGGGATAGGAATCTGCACCGTTGTACTTACGGGCATGAAATTTTGCATGCCCGCACATCTCAACCCCAGGAGCATCATAGGCTATGTGTTGAATGGAAATTTTAACCCCCGCACGTTCCAAATCGCCAAACAATTTTGGCCCTATCTACATAATGGGGAGAAAGCTGAATACTTGTGTGTATGTTCGGCATAGGAATCTGCATTTACGGGCATGAAATTTTGCACACCCGCACGTCTCGACCCCGGGAGCGTCATAGGCTGTGTTTTGAGTCGACATTTTAACCCCACGTGTTCAAAATTGCGCGCATTAAAAACACACACACGTCTGGTATTTTTATCTTTTAAAAATAAATATCTGATTAATAACCAGCCAAACTACAAGACCAATTTGTTATAAATTTGCCATATAGGGAAATAAGACAGATGTCAGTCACATGAGCTGTATATTATTTGTATGTGTGAGGTCCTTGAAAGTAGTTGGAATCGATTTAAAATCTCCATGCTTTTCGCATGGTCAACTTTATGTGGCCTGTTCAAGAGTTGGAAATGCCAAAAATCTGTTCGTCTTTGCACCTGAAGGAAAAACTAAGAATGTCGTTTATCAAAAGGCTCTCGAATAAGGAGTAGAAGATAAATGACTTCACATCACTTGGGCTATTTAATTAATCTGTGTGAATATCTATGCTGTTGAATATCTGTTGTGAAATGGTTCTGTTACTTTAGTTTTTGCTTTTTAATAATTTGTCTATTTGGTGTGTGATTTTTATATGCAGAATAAATTTTTGTTAACATAGTCTATTTTGTTACAGCTAACAGCAGTTATTAATTAACCCGGGCGAAGCCGGGTACTACAGCTAGTAATTAATATAATCCTGCCCTATGTACAGGACTACAGCTGCTATAAATCTACTTCTATGTGCAGAAATATAACTACTTTAATACTGTCACTATTACAAAGATATATTGCTTTAATGCTGCCCCTATGTACAGGAATATAACTACTATAATACTGCCCCTATGTACAAGAATATAACTACTATAATACTGCCCTATGTACAGGAATATAACTACTATAATACTGCCCCTATGTACAAGAATATAACTACTATAATACTGCCCCTATGTACAGGAATATAACTACTATAATACTGCCCCTATGTACAGGAATATAACTTCTATAATACTGTCCCCTATGTACAAGAATATAACTACTATAATACTGCCCCTATGTACAGGAATATAACTACTATAATACTGTCCCCTATGTACAAGAATATAACTACTATAATACTGCCCCTATATACAAGATTATATCTACTATAATACTGCCCCTATGTACAGGAATATAACTACTATAATACTGTCCCCTATGTACAAGAATATAACTACTATAATACTGCCTCCTAGCTGAGAGGTTGTGTGTTTGTAGCTCTCCTGATGTCTGGAGCAAGCCCAGGGAGGGGCCACCCTGGGCGGGGAAGCTCCCCAGGCAAGACCCAGGCTTCCCGGCCTACACTGGGACAAGCCTCCCAGGCCTCTCCTAATGGGAATGTTAATCCCAGAGCCACTGTCAGAGCAGTGAATGCAGCGAGCCAAAGCTGCAGCAGTTCTGTGAAGGAGGAAAAAGCCGTCAGTAAAGTTTTGGGAGGAAAACCTTCTCCAAGTCCAGCAAAGAAGCAAGATGGAAAAGTGTCGGTCAGCGATGGGTTACAGCACAATGTGAAGTCAGGTAACTCCCCAGTCAGCAAGCAGCTCCTGCCAGGTGCACAGGTGAGATCAGCCCCAGCTGTGCAGATCATTTCTCCTGCTCCCAGGCAGAGACGGACGTCTTTGGAAAGACAAACCATCCAGGAGAACTTACAGCAGCATGGCAGTATGGCGCGGTCAGGACGCACACGGTCGCAGTCAGGTGGCAGCAGTAAAAGTGCTGTGGAGCCTGGAGCCATGAAACCAGCGGTGGTGAAAATTAAGGAGACGTCTGGGTTCAAGCAGCCGGGGACATCGCTGAATGCAGGATCCCAGGAGGAGACGCCACGTGCACCTGAGCTTCAGCTCGCAGAGGAGATCCCAGGACTGGTCAAGAAGTTCGGTGAGTTACAGCAGCAGAAAGACGCACTACAGATGCAGATAGACACTTGCTATAAGCTAAAGGCTATTAATCCCGGGAGTCATGATTTTTATGATGAGACTCTGAACACACTGGGTGTATTGCTGGCAAAAGTGGTGAGGGACATGGACTGCGTCCTAGAGAGGATGGGGCCCCTGGCGGAGACTTATAGGAACCAGGAACTGTTTAATTCACAGAAGCAGAACTCTGCAGGTTCCAGGTCAGACATTGTCCCAGGTGGACCCCAGAAGCAGGTGCGGACAGTGCTGCAGCCTGCAAGTTTCTGCTTCCAAAAGGGGCAAATGCCGCACCATCAGCAGCCTGTAGTACAGACCCCAGTAGACGTACCACAAGTCTCAGAATGCCCAGCAAAACTGCCTGCAGCAGATCCAAAGCAGAAGCATGTAGTTCAGATTCCAGCAGAGGTACAACAAGTCACAGAATGCCCAGCACAACAGCCTGCAGCAGATTCCAAGCAGCAGCATGAAGGGAACATTCCAGTAGAGGTACAACAAGTCGCAGAATGCCCAGTACAGCCGCCTGCAGCAGATTCCAAGCAGCAGCATGGACATTTTTCAGCAGAGGGACTACAAGTCTCAGAATGCCAAGCACCACAGTTGGGCAGTGGACATGTGCCGGTAGTTCCTGATGGTGCCCAGCAGGGCTCTGATGCTGGGGATAACCGCGCTGTATCTGAGGGGTCGGGGGTTTGGGGGAGCACAGTATCTTTGCTGGACGCTGCGCAGTCTGATAGTGACATTGATGTTGATGATAAAATGTACATGATAATGTCTGTGATTTCCCCCCTTTAATTCCGAGCACACAAGGTGCAGCTGCCCCCCCTGCTGCTGACCCTCACCCCGTCAGTCAGCCTAGTGTGACCCGCAGGTTCCCCCCAGTAATGCCTGGAGTCGTGGCGCTCCGTCCTTCACCTCTGGTGCCAATTATACCGGCCAGGCGTTTAAACGGAGAAACGTTGTGCGTTTCCGGCACAGAGGTGCCAAGGAGGATCTGCCAGATAGAAGGTTTGTGGTCAGGGAGCTCTTGTGTCGCCAGATGGGGTTTGCGCCAGTCAGCATCTTGGCGGTGATTAATCTTCCAGACAGGCAGGGCTATGACGTCAGCTTTAAGCTCATGAGTGACCTGGACAGGTTCTGGTCTAATTTCCCCAAGTTTAGAGACACTGAGGGCTGGAGTAAGTTCAGCTTTATTCCTATCTCTAAGCCAGATACCGTTACGGTAAATCTCATCTTCTGGAATGAGTCTGTTCCCCCGCAGGACATTGTGGTGTGGCTCCGGAGGCATTGTGACCTGGTCTCTGACCTCACCAAAAGCAGAGACAATGATGGTATCTGGACGGGAGGGTGGAGGGTTTTGGTGAAACTGCGCCAGTGCGATAATATCACTGCCCACTTACCCAACTCCTTCTTTATTGGGAGGGAGAGGGGTGTGTGTTTCTATCCTGGGCAGCCTCGTAAGTGCTTCAAATGTGGCAAGGCGGGTCACCTGGCAAATACGTGTACTGTGGTGAAGTGCAACCTGTGTGGGGAGGTCGGCCATGTGGCTGCAGACTGCCAGAACATCAGGTGCAACCTCTGTGGGAAGATCGGTCACCCTCACAGGGACTGTCCTGACGCCTGGCACAATATCTGTAAGGACTATCCTGATGAGGATTTGGTGGCAGGGGCAGAGATTCTGGAGGAGGCAGCTTTACTGTCAGGGGAAATACTGGCCAGACCGGAGGCCCACCAGGGGACCACTCAGGTGACATCAGAGCAGCAGGGTTCAGAGGGTGCACAGGGGAGTATGGAGGTTGTCCCTCAGGGGCAGCAGTCACAGGGAGGCATTACTTCAGTACTACCATCTGTGTCTCAGACTAAAAGGAAGAAAAAGGACAAGACCTCCCATAAACCTGAGAAGGAGTATGACACTGGCCAAGGAGCCAGGAAGAAGGTCCAGAGTTCTGCAGGTGTAATGGACTTATCTAATAGGTTTGGTGTTCTGTCTGAGTCTGACGGTGATTTTGAGGATGACCTTAGAAGAATTGACGCAGAGTTTGATAGGGACGTAGAGGACTGTCCTCCGCCCAAGCGGAAGCCATTACCTGAGGGCACTCGGGTAGAGTATGAAATGGAGACCGGTGGTGACCAGAACAACTCCGACTCAGATCTGTGACGCTGTCAACCACATAATGTCCGACCCCAGAGAGATAAAATCATTAGGAAAATTAGGAAATGTTAAGTTATGGAAAGATGTGTCACTGGGTTGAAATATGATGTTTTTTTTTTTTTTTTTTTTCCAACCAGGTGTATGGACTCTTTAAGATAATTTTATATGTATAATCCGGATATGTAATGAATGTACAATCCAAGTGAATTTAGTTTTGTATTACTGGAGGAATGTCAGTATATTTGTATTTGTTTGGTTTTTACAATAAAAATTGCCCCTATATACAAGACTATATCTACTATAATACTGCTCATATGTACAAGAATATAACTACTATAATACTGCTCCTATATACAAGAATAACTACTATAATACTGCCCCTATATACAAGAATATATCTACTATAATACTGCTCCTATGTACAAGAATATAACTACAATAATACTGCCCTATGTACAAGATGTTCACTGGTGTAAAATATATATTTATACTGTCCTTGTAAGATATTAATACTATAATACTGCTCTATGTAAAGAAACTCTACAATGCTACAGATTAACTACTTATAATATGTCTATGTAAAATATAACTACAATAATACTGCCCTATATACAAGAATAATTACTATAATACTGCTCTATGTACAAGATATACTACATATACTGCCCTATGTACAAGAATTATTACTATATACTGCCCCTTGTACAGAATATAATACTAAATACTGCTCCTATGTACAAGATATAACTACTATAATACTGCCTCCTATGTACAAGAATAAACTACTATAATACTGCTCATATATACAAGACTATAACTATAATACTGCTCCTATGTACAAGAATATAACTACTATATACTGCCCCTATGTACAAGAATATAACTACTATAATACTGCTCCTATGTACAAGAATATAACTACTATAATACTGCCCCTATGTACAAGAATATAACTACTATAATACTGCCCTATTACAAGAATATATCTACTATAATACTGCTCCTATGTACAAGAATATAACTAACAATAATACTGCCCCTATGTACAAGAATATAATACTATAATACTGCTCCCCTGTGTACAAGAATATAACTACTATAATACTGCTCCTATGTACAAGAATATAACTACTATAATACTGCTCCTATGTACAAGAATATAACTACTATAATACTGCTCCTATGTACAAGAATATAACTACATAATACTGCCCCTATGTACAAGAATTAAACTACTATAATACTGCTCCTATGTACAAGAATATAACTACTATAATACTGCCCCTATGTACAAGAATATAACTACTATAACTGCCCTATATACAAGAATATAACTACAATAATACTGCCCCTATGTACAAGAATATAACTACTATAATACTGCTCCTATGTACAAGAATATAACTACTATAATACTGCCCATATTACAAGAATATAACTACTATAATACTTCTCCTATGTACAAGAATATAACTACTATAATACTGCCCCTATGTACAAGAATATAACTACTATAATACTGCCCCTATGTACAAGAATATAACTACTATAATACTGCCCTATGTACAAGAATATAACTACTATAATACTGCTCCTATGTACATGAATATAACTACTATAGTACTGCCCCTATGTACAAGAATATAACTACTATAATACTGCCCTATGTACAAGAATATAACTACTATAATACTGCCCCTATGTACAAGAATATAACTACTATAATACTGCCCCCTATGTGCAAGAATATAACTACTATAATACTGCTCCTATGTACAAGAATATAACTACTATAATACTGCCCCTATGTAAGGAATATAACTACTATAATACTGCCCTATGTACAAGAATACTTACTATAATACTGCCCCTATGTACAAGAATATAACTCTATAATACTGCTCCTATGTACAAGAATATAACTCTATAATACTGCCCCTATGTACAAGAATATAACTACTATAATACTGCCCCTATGTATAGGAATATAACTACTATAATACTGCCCTATGTACAAGAATATAACTACTATAATACTGCTCCTATGTACAAGAATATAACTACTATAATACTGCTCCTATGTACAAGAATATAACTACTATAATACTGCCCCTATGTACAAGAATATAACTACTGATAATACTGCTCATATGTACAAGAATATAACTACTATAATACTGCTCCCTATGTACAAGAATATAACTACTATAATACTGCCCCTATGTACAAGAATATAACTACTATAATACTGCCCCTATGTATAGGAATATAACTACTATAATACTGCCGCTATGTACAAGATATCATACTATAATACTGCCCCTATGTACAAGAATATAACTCCTATAATACTGCTCCTATGTACAAGAATATAACTACTATAATACTGCCCCTATGTAAAGGAATATAACTACTATAATACTGCCTTATGTACAAGAATATAACTACTATAATACTGCTCTATGTACAAGAATATAACTACTATAATACTGCCCCTATGTACAAGAATATAACTACTATAATACTGCCCTATGTACAAGAATATAACTACTATAATACTGCCCATATGTACAGGAATATAACTACTATAATACTGCTCTATGTACAAGAATATAATACTATAATACTGCCCTATGTACAAGAATATAACTACTATAATACTGCTCCTATGTACAAGAATATAACTACTATAATACTGCCCCTATGTATAAGAATATAACTACTATAATATGTGCCCCTATGTACAAGAATATAACTACTATAATACTGCCCCTATGTACAAGAATATAACTACTATAATACTGCCCATATGTACAGGAATATAACTACTATAATACTGCCCCTATATACAATAATATAACTACTATAATACTGCCGCTATGTACAAGAATATAACTCCTATAATACTGCTCCTATGTACAAGAATATAACTACTATAATACTGCCCCTATGATAAGAATATAACTACTATAATACTGCCCCTATGTACAGAAATATATACGTACATATATAAATACTGCCCTATGTACAAGAATATAACTACTATAACACTGCTCCTATGTACAAGAATATAACTACTATAATATTGCCTCCTAGCTGAGAGGTTGTGTGTTTGTAGCTCTCCTGATGTCTGGAGCAAGCCCAGGGAGGGGCCACCCTGGGCGGGGAAACTCCCCAAGCAAGGCCCAGGCTTCCAGGCCTACACTGGGAAGAAGCGCCCAAGCTGTTTCTAATGCAGATGGGAATCCTAAAGTGATTTCTGATGGAAAGAAAGCTCCGAATGGAAGTAGCAGCAACAAGAAGGATGAAGCTGTGAAAGTAAGTAAAGTAACGGAACAAGGAAAAGCCATTGTATGTAAGAAAGTTGCAGTTAAGCAGTCGGCCAGCCAAGGCAAGCAAAGTGAAGTGCAATTAGGAGAAATCCAGAAGAAATCTCCTGGTGAGAAGCTGAATGGAGGAAAGCAGCCTGCAGCTCAGGAGAGGCCATCACCGGCTTCAGGTGTGCAGCTGACTTCCAGCAGGCAGAGGAGAACCTCACTGGAGAGACAGATGCTCCAGGAAAACTTGCAGCAGAAATATGTGGTGACCAGCATGGCGAGCTCTGGACGCACAAGGTCGCAGTCAGGTGGCAGCAGTAAAAGTGCTGTGGAGCCTGGAGCCATGAAACCAGCGGTGGTGAAAATTAAGGAGACGTCTGGGTTCAAGCAGCCGGGGACATCACTGAATGCAGGATCCCAGGAGGAGACGCCACATGCACCTGAGCTTCAGCTCGCAGAGGAGATCCCAGGACTGGTCAAGAAGTTCGGTGAGTTACAGCAGCAGAAAGACTCACTACAGATGCAGATAGACACTTGCTATAAGCTAAAGGCTGTTAATCCGGGAGTCATGATTTTTATGACGAGACTCTGAACACACTGGGTGTATTGCTGGCAAAAGTGGTGAGGGACATGGACTGCATCCTAGAGAGGATGGGGCCCCTGGCGGAGACTTATAGGAACCAGGAACTGTTTAATTCACAGAAGCAGAACTCTGCAGGTTCCAGGTCAGACATTGTCCCAGGTGGATCCCAGAAGCAGGTGCGGCCAGTGCTGCAGCCTGCAAGTTTCTGCTTCCAAAAGGGGCAAATGCCGCACCACAGCAGCCTGTAGTGCAGACCCCAGCAGAAGTACCACAAGTCTCAGAATGCCCAGCAAAACTGCCTGCGGCAGATCCAAAGCAGAAGCATGTAGTGCAGATTCCAGCAGAGGTACAACAAGTCACAGAATGCCCAGCACAACAGCCTGCAGCAGATTCCAAGCAGCAGCATAAGGGCACATTCCAGTAGAGGTACAACAAGTCTCAGAATGCTTAACATAGCCGCCTGCAGCAGATTCCAAGCAGCAGCATGGACATATTTCAGCAGAGGGACTACAGGTCTCAGAATGCAAGCACAACAGTTGGGCAGTGGACATGTGCCGGTAGTTCCTGATGGTGCCCAGCAGGGCTCTGATGCTGGGGATAACCGCGCTGTATCTGAGGGGTCGGGGGTTTGGGGGAGCACAGTATCTTTGCTGGACGCTGCGCAGTCTGATAGTGACATTGATGTTGATGATAATAATGTGCATGACAATGTCTGTGATTTCCCCCCTTTAATTCCGAGCACACAAGGTGTAGAAGCCCCCCCTGCTGCTGACCCTCACCCCGTCAGTCAGCCTAGTGTGACCCCGCATGTTCCCCCCAGTAATGCCTGGAGTCGTGGTGTTCCGTCCTTCACCTCTGGTGCCAATTATACCGGCCAGGCGTTTAAACGGAGAAACGTCGTGCGTTTCCGGCACAGAGGCGCCAAGGAGGATCTGCCAGATAGGAGGTTTGTGGTCAGGGAGCTCTTGTGTCGCCAGATGGGGTTTGCGCCAGTTAGCATCTTGGCGGTGATTAATCTTCCAGACAGGCAGGGCTATGACGTCAGCTTTAAGCTCATGTCTGATCTGGACAGGTTCTGGTCTAATTTCCCCAAGTTTAGAGACACTGAGGGCTGGAGTAAGTTCAGCTTTATTCCTATCTCTAAGCCAGATACCGTTACGGTTAATCTCATCTTCTGGAATGAGTCTGTTCCCCGCAGGACATTGTGGTGTGGCTCCGGAGGCATTGTGACCTGGTCTCTGACCTCACCAAAAGCAGAGACAATGATGGTATCTGGACGGGAGGGTGGAGGGTTTTGGTGAAACTGCGCCAATGCGATAATATCACTGCCCACTTACCCAACTCCTTCTTTATTGGGAGGGAGAGGGGTGTGTGTTTCTATCCTGGGCAGCCTCGTAAGTGCTTCAAATGTGGCAAGGCAGGTCACCTGGCAAATACGTGTACTGTGGTGAAGTGCAACCTGTGTGGGGAGGTCGGCCATGTGGCTGCAGACTGCCAGAACATCAGGTGCAACCTCTGTGGGAAGATCGGTCACCCTCACAGGGACTGTCCTGACGCCTGGCACAATATCTGTAAGGACTATCCTGATGAGGATTTGGTGGCAGGGGCAGAGATTCTGGAGGAGGCAGCTTTACTGTCAGGGGAAATACTGGCCAGACCGGAGGTCCACCAGGGACCACTCAGGTGACACCAGAGCAGCAGGGTTCAGAGGGTGCACAGGGGAGTATGGAGGTTGTCTCTCAGGGTCAGCAGTCACGGGGAGGCATTACTTCAGTACTACCATCTGTGTCTCAGACTAAAAGGAAGAAAAAGGACAAGACCTCCCTAAACCTGAGAAGGAGTATGACACTGGCCAAGGAGCCAGGAAGAAGGTCCAGAGTTCTGCCGGTGTAATGGACTTATCTAATAGGTTTGACGTTCTGTCTGAGTCTGACGGTGATTTTGAGGATGACCTTAGAAGAATTGACGAAGAGTTTGATAGGGACGTAGAGGACTGTCCTCCGCCCAAGCAGAAGCCATTACCTGAGGGCACTCGGGTAGAGTCTGATAATGGTGACCAGAATAACTCCGACTCAGATCTGTGATGCTGTCAACTACATAATGTCCGACCCCAGATAGATAAAATCATTAGGAAATGTTAAGTTATGGAAGGATGTGTCACTGGGTTGAAATATGATGTTTTTTTTTTTTTTCCAACCAGGTGTATGGACTCTTTAAGATAATTTTATATGTATAATCCGGATATGTAATGAATGTATGTACAATCCAAGTGAATTTATTTTTGTATTACTGGAGGAATGTCAGTTTATTTGTATTTGTTTGGTTTTTACAATAAAAATTGCCCCTATGTACAAGAATATAACTACTATAATACTGCCCCTATGTACAAGAATATAACTACTATAATACTGCCCATATGTACAGGAATATAACTACTATAATACTGCCCCCTATGTACAAGAATATAACTACTATAATACTGCTCCTATGTACAAGAATATAACTGCTATAATACTGCCTCTATATACAATAATTTAACTACTATAATACTGCCCTATGTACAAGAATATAACTACTATAATACTGCCCCTATGTACAAGAATATAACTACTATAATACTGCTCCTATGTACAAGAATATAACTACTATAATACTGCTCCTATGTACAAGAATATAACTACTATAATACTGCCCCTATGTACAAGAATATAACTACTATAATACTGCCGCTATGTACAAGAATATAACTCCTTATACTGCCCCTATACACAAGAATATAACTACTATAATACTGCCTCTATGTACAAGAATATAACTACTATAATACTGGTAAAAAAAAATTATGTACCCCACCCTCCGTCCGCTGGGCAGTTCTTACCAAATAATAGAATCTGAGTATTCTACAGTATCTCCTCAGTTCGCTTTGGATAATATTATATGTTACTCGTATGTGCACTTCTTGTCCGCATGGTATGATTCCATAAATTGGTTCCAGCTTTAGGAAACTGGTAGCTTCATTGTAAAAGGGGCGCACGTTGTGTGTCACATCAGTAACTGTACCATCCGACTTTTCAACATCCACGGTGTCATTTTTTATGTATCCCTAAATATGAGAAACAATAGAGTGAGGACATATTAGATGTTTCCAGCGGTGACATTTGAGACAAAATTACCGAATTCACGTGTATCACTACATTTAATTACTTTTCCCTGCACCCATTTTCTATGTCGTGGAGCGCTGTCTCCATGTGTCATAGTAACTCTGACAGTTCCGTGTTTCTGGCATTCAGATCATGAATCGGGAACATCATCCTAACCACAGTGCCTTACTAAAGCACATGAGAGGGTAGAGACCGTGTTTAGTGTAGCAGAACCTTGAGTGCAAGCTAGCTTATTGCAAGGAGGGTAAAGATGACTGCTTGGTAATATTTTCACTTAAAGAAAATAGTTTCTGGCCAGGAGGAGATTCATTAACAACATCAAACTAGATGGAGCTAAAAAGATTTGCCCTTGACATTCAATTATTTGCAATGCCGTGCCCCAAGATCATTCTGCCAGATGTTATACTGCTCATACCTACAAGAAACAAAAGATACAGCTGCATCTCACAAAATTAGAATATCATCAAAAAGTGAATTTATTTCAGTTCTTCAATGCAAAAAGTGAATCTCATATATTCTATAAAGTCATTACACACAGAGTGATCTATTCTATAGAGTCATTACACACAGAGTGATCTATTCTATAAAGTCATTACACACAGAGTGATCTATTCTTAAGTATTACCACAGAGTGATCTATTATAGGACATTACCACAGAGTGATCTATTCTATAGAGTCATTACACACAGAGTGATCTATTCTATAGAGTCATTACACATAAGTGATCTATCTAAGAGTCATTAACGAGTGATCTATTCTATAAGTCATTACATACAGAGTGATCTATTCTATAGAGCATTACACACAGAGTGATCTATCTATAGAGTCATTACACACAGAGTGATCTATTCTATAGAGTCATTACACAAGATGATCTATCTATAGAGTCATACACGAGTGATCTATTCTATAGAGTCATTACACACAGAGTGATCTATTCTATAGAGACATTACACACAGAGTGATCTATTCTATAGAGACATTACACACAGAGTGATCTATTCTATAGAGTCATTACACACAGAGTGATCTATTCTATAGAGACATTACACACAGAGTGATCTATTCTATAGAGTCATTACTAGAGTTGAGCGATACTTTCCGATATCCAAAAGTATCGGAATCGGAATGGTATCGCCGATATCATTAAAATATCGGCGATACCCGATACCGATACCGGAAGTCCCATGTAAGTCTATGGGAACAAATATCGCAACTAAAAAAACCCCATTCTTTCCTTGTAAACACTAAATATACACACATAGAATACATATATATATATATATATATATATACATGTCATTGTGACATATATATATACATATATGTATAGTTTATACACTTCTACATAGTAAAATATCCTCTGATTCAATTGCCGGGTAAAGCCGGCTTCTGTGAAAAGACAGAAGCACCCGACATGAAATGACACTTGGTGTACATAGGGTTAACCATGTCTTTTCATGTCGTTTGCTATCTGATTTGCACAAACAATTAAATCAGACTATGTGTGCAAAATTTCACACCTGTAGGGGTTAATTAAAGGTGTAAATTCGTTGTAAAAAAAAACGGACTTTTTTGCTACGAATTTACACCTTTAATTAACCCCTACAGGTGTGAAATTTTGCACACATAGACTGATTTAATTGTTTGTGCAAATTAGATAGCAAAGGACATGAAAAGACATGGTTAACCCTATGTACACCAAGTGTCATTTCATGTCGGGTTCTGCATTTTCACAAAAGCCGGCAATTGAATTAGCGGCTATTATACTATGTAGAAGTGTATGAACTACAAATATAAATATATATATATATGTGTCACAAATTCAATGACATGTATATATATATATATATATATGAGGTGTAAAATTGCTGAAAAAAAATGCGTGGGCTCCTGCCCTATTTTCGCAACCAGACAGACAAAGCCAGTGAGTGGGGGCAGATAATAATAGCCAGAGAGGGACCATTATTTTTGCCCCCCCCGGCTACTAACATCTGCCCCCAGACACCCCAGGAAAGACAAATCTATAATTAGATTCGCCCTTTCTGGCACTTTGCCCGTCTATTCCCATTGCCCTGTAGCGGTGGCGAATGGGTTAATATGGGGTTAAAGCCACCTTGCTATTGAAAGGTGACCTTAAGCCAGGTTAATAATTGAGAGCTGTCAATTAGACAACTATCAATTATTAATCCTATTGCATGAAATAAAAATAAAACACACACACTTTAATTAAAAATCATTTTAATGAAATAAAACCATTTCCTGTAATAAAAAATAAAATAAAAAAGCAAAATTATTCTTACCTATCCCATGCACAGTCAGGTCCCACGGTGTAATCCTTCAGAAAGGGTTAATGTTTACTGCAGGGACCGCAGCTAATGCTGCAGCCTCACAGTAAACCCCCAAATGAATGAGTTCCTCTCCTGGCTGACAGGAGAGTAAAGGCTGGGTGTCACATAAGATACACCAGCGATCCCGACAACGATATGCACTTGTCAGGATCGCTGGTGTATCGCTACATGATCGCTGCTGAGCTGCCAAACAGGCAGCTCAGGCAGCGATCTGGGACAGCGACACTGCGGGTAACATCGCTTAAGGGCCCGTCTCACATAGCGATATCGCTACCGAGATCGCTGCTGAGTCACTAGTTTTGTGACGCAGCAGCGAGCTCACCAGCGATATCGCTGTGTGTGACATTCAGCGACGATCAGCCCCCCTGCCGGGTATCGCTGATCGTCGCAGAAATGTCAGGACCTTTTTTTGATCGCTGGTTTCCCTCTGACAGGCACGCATCGCTGCGTGTGACAGGCGGGAGACCAGCGATCCGCTGGTAACCAAGGTACACAGCGGGTTTCCAGGCACCGCGCAGCGCTTGGAAACCCGCTGTGTACCTTGGATACCAGCTCCCTGCATCAGGGCGCTGGTATCCAAGGTACACAGCGGGTTTCTAGGCACAGCCCCGCGCCTGGAAACCCGCTGTGTACCTTGGTTACCAGCGGATCGCTGGTCTCCCGCCTGTCACACGCAGCGATGTGTGTGTGTAGCCCTGGTATGTAAGGCACACATAAAATCCTGGAGTCTGCACAGAAAGGTAACAGTTAAAGCTTTACATCATTCATTCACACTTTAGACACACCCACTAGGGGTATAAAGTAGTGTCACGCAGCCTGCGTGAGGGGAGTTCCTGTCTCAGGACAGTGAGAAAGTTCCTGTTTCAGGACAGTGCAGAGAGTTGAGTTCCTGTTAGAGCTCTGTGAGAGTTGAGTGCCAGAGTAGCTCATCTGACCAAAAGTGGAGGCTAGTACGGGTGAGCCAGTTCATCCTAGCCTAGTCAGAGCTACCTCTTAACCAGCCTGGACTTAGAGGATACTAAGAGCTGCTCATTGAGCTCAAAGGAAAAACTGACTTTCTACTTCCACGCTGCAGTGCTATGTTAAGAGCAGAAGCAGGGCGAAGGGCACAGTGGAGAAGACAGAGCAGTGCCTTAGGTAGTGAATTGCCTACACTAATTATCCGGTCACTGGGGACCGAGGAGTTGCTATTGCTTCAGGCATAGTAACGAGAAAACCAGAGTCTCGCTGGACTATAAGTCGCAGGAGCAAGCCTTAGTGTCGGTACGTAACCGGAGTCAGGGGAACAAGGACTTTGAGTTAAGCGCTTGACAAAAGTAAGGACTTAGTTTCACCATTTAGAAGGCTCCATCACAAAGCCGGCCGGGCAGTACAGCTATAGAGTTAGCTGGAGTATTTGGAGTTAACTACGCTTCATGCAAGTTGGACTCACTCATCATATTGAAAGTTAAGGAGGCCTCTAACCTGCTCAGCTGTTACCTAGACGTGCATTCTCCACCCCGACCAGCTCCCCGGGACCTGCCTAAACATCTGACAAGTAAAAGGTATGGAAAGACGCTGGATGGTGTGAGACTGATTCATTTATCTGCACCCTACATCATTATAACCATAGACTTTGAGGGACCAGTCCCACCTGTGGGGGACCCGTCATCTAGCTGCCACCACATCCCCTCAGAGATCTACAGCAGCGCTGGTCTTAGTGATCAGAAACCACAGGTGGCGTCACGAACTGTTATCTACCAATCCCCTGTAAATAATCCCCCCCATCATACGCCTGACCGCCAAAGACACGGAACGAGCCACCGCTGCCAGTGACACAAATCCCATAGACTTTCATGGGCTCGGCTCCGAGTACCCCATATCCCTGGAAACCCACAATTGTGGTGCGTGGTCGAGACATGTGCCTGTCAGCGGGAAACCAGCGATCAAAAAAAGGTCCTGACATTTCAGCGACGATCAGCGATACCCGGCAGGGGGGCTGATCGTCGCTGAATGTCACACACAGCGATATCGCTGGTGAGCTCGCTGCTGCGTCACAAAACTAGTGACTCAGCAGCGATCTCGGTAGCGATATCGCTATGTGAGACGGGCCCTTAAGTGGAAAGCTTAATTGATTGCTTTCCACTTTCACTTCAGGTCAGCCAGGGACACAATCAGTGACGTCAGAGGGAACTGATTAACAAAAATAGGGGTTCCCTTCGAAAAAAAAATGGCGTGGGGTCCCCCCTATTTTTGTTAACCAGCCAGATGAAGCAGACCGCTGAGGCCTGGATTTTCAGGCTGTTAAGGAGCCAAGATCCATGGACCTTGCCAGCCTGATAATACCAGGCCACAGCAGTCTGCATATCTTGGCTGATTAACAAAAATAGGGGATCCCCTCGAAAAAATTGTCGTGGGGTCCCCCCTATTTTTGTTAACCAGCCAGATGAAGCAGACCGCTGAGGCCTGGATTTTCAGGCTGTTAAGGAGCCAAGATCCATGGACCTTGCCAGCCTGATAATACCAGGCCACAGCAGTCTGCATATCTTGGCTGATTAACAAAAATAGGGAATCCCCTCGAAAAAAATTGGCGTGGGGTCCCCCTATTTTTGTTAACCAGCCAGATGAAGCAGACCGCTGAGGCCTGGATTTTCAGGCTGTTAAGGAGCCAAGATCCATGGACCTTGCCAGCCTGATAATACCAGGCCACAGCAGTCTGCATATCTTGGCTGATTAACAAAAATAGGGGATCCCCTCGAAAAAAATTGGCGTGGGGTCCCCCCTATTTTTGTTAACCAGCCAGATGAAGCAGACCGCTGAGGCCTGGATTTTCAGGCTGTTAAGGAGCCAAGATCCATGGACCTTGCCAGCCTGATAATACCAGGCCACAGCAGTCTGCATATCTTGGCTGATTAACAAAAATAGGGGATCCCCTCGAAAAAAATTGGCGTGGGGTCCCCCTATTTTTGTTAACCAGCCAGATGAAGCAGACCGCTGAGGCCTGGATTTTCAGGCTGTTAAGGAGCCAAGATCCATGGACCTTGCCAGCCTGATAATACCAGGCCACAGCAGTCTGCATATCTTGGCTGATTAACAAAAATAGGGGATCCCCTCGAAAAAAATTGGCGTGGGGTCCCCCCTATTTTTGTTAACCAGCCAGATGAAGCAGACCGCTGAGGCCTGGTTTTTCAGGCTGGTAAGGATCCAATATCCATGGACCTTGCCAGCCTGATAATACCAGGCCACAGCAGTCTGCTTAGCTTGGCTGGTTAACAAAAATAGGGGATCCCCTCGAAAAAAAAACGGCGTGGGGATCCCCCTATTTTTGTTAACCAGCCAAGTAAAATGCAGACTGCTGCGGCCTGGTATTAAAAGACTGTCAAGGCCCATGGATTTTGGCCCTCAACAGCCTGATAATACCAGGCTACAGCAGCCCCACATTTGGCGCATCAAAAGATGTGCCAATTGTGGCACTTTACCCGGCTCTTCCCACTTGCCCTGTAGCGGTGGCAAGCGGGGTAATAAGGGGTTAATGTCACCGTTGATTGCACGGTGACAATAAGCCCGGTTAATAATGGAGAGGTGTCAATAAGACACCGATCCATTATTAATCCCAAAGTTTTTAAATGTTTAAAAAAAAGACAAAGCAAGAAAAAAGTCTTTTAATGAAATAAAAGAGACAACACAGTTTTCATTAATTTTATTATACTCTCATTCCTGCGACGCCATCGATCTCCTGTAAAAAAAGAAAAAAAACAAACCAACAGTATACCACCTGTCCGACGCAGTCCATAGTAACGACAGTCCCATGACGATCCAGCTCTGCTACATCGCAATGACAGGCAGAGCCTGACATCCCGGCGCAGCACAGCTGCTTACCAGCTTCCCCGGCGGTGACGTCATCGGACTGACTGCTTTACGGCCGGGATTACCCAGCAGTCACTGCAGTTATCACGAGAAACTGCATGTGACCGCCGGGGAAAGAAGATTGCGGCCATGAAGCAGTCCAGCCCGTGACCGCCGGAGATCTTCTGCCAGGTAAGTGCCGCTGACTCCTGACAGACCCGACCGACGGACACTGACAGTGACAGTGACAATCCCGATTCCGGTATCCGATATGACGAAAATATCGGAACTCGGAATCGGAATTCCGATACAGCCAATATCGGCCGATACCCGATATTTGCAGTATCGGAATGCTCAACCCTAGTCATTACACACAGAGTGATCTATTCTATAGAGTCATTACACACAGAGTGATCTACTCTATAGAGTCATTACACACAGAGTGATCTACTCTATAGAGTCATTACACAAAGAGTGATCTATTCTATAGTCATTACACACAAAGTGATCTCTTCTATAGTCATTACACACAGAGTGATCTATTCTATAGAGTCATTACACACAGAGTGATCTATTCTATAGAGACATTACACACAGAGTGATCTATTCTATAGAGTCATTACACACAGAGTGATCTATTCTATAGAGTCATTACACACAGAGTGATCTATTCTATAGAGTCATTACACACAGAGTGATCTATTCTATAGAGACATTACACACAGAGTGATCTATTCTATAGTCATTACACACAGAGTGATCTATTCTATAGAGTCATTACACACAGAGTGATCTATTCTATAGAGTCATTACACACAGAGTGATCTATTCTATAGAGTCATTACACACAGAGTGATCTATTCTATAGAGACATTACACACAGAGTGATCTATTCTATAGTCATTACACACAGAGTGATCTATTCTATAGAGTCATTACACACAGAGTGATCTATTCTATAGAGTCATTACACACAGAGTGATCTATTCTATAGAGTCATTACACACAGAGTGATCTATTCTATAGAGTCATTACACACAGAGTGATCTACTCTATAGAGTCATTACACACAGAGTGATCTACTCTATAGAGTCATTACACACAGAGTGATCTATTCTATAGAGTCATTACACACAGAGTGATCTACTCTATAGAGTCATTACACACAGAGTGATCTACTCTATAGAGTCATTACACACAGAGTGAGCTATTCTATAGTCATTACACACAAAGTGATCTATTCTATAGAGTCATTACACACAGAGTGATCTATTCTATAGAGTCATTACACACAGAGTGATCTATTCTCTAGAGTCATTACACACAGAGTGATCTATTCTATAGTCATTACACACAGAGTGATCTATTCTATAGAGTCATTGCACACAGAGTGATCTATTCTATAGAGTCATTACACACAGAGTGATCTATTCTATAGAGTCATTACACACAGAGTGATCTATTCTATAGAGTCATTACACACAGAGTGATCTATTCTATAGAGACATTACACACAGAGTGATCTATTCTATAGAGACATTACACACAGAGTGATCTATTCTATAGAGTCATTACACACAGAGTGATCTATTCTATAGAGTCATTACACACAGAGTGATCTACTCTATAGAGTCATTACACACAGAGTGATCTACTCTATAGAGTCATTACACACAGAGTGAGCTATTCTATAGTCATTACACACAAAGTGATCTATTCTATAGAGTCATTACACACAGAGTGATCTATTCTATAGAGTCATTACACACAGAGTGATCTATTCTCTAGAGTCATTACACACAGAGTGATCTATTCTATAGTCATTACACACAGAGTGATCTATTCTATAGAGTCATTGCACACAGAGTGATCTATTCTATAGAGTCATTACACACAGAGTGATCTATTCTATAGAGTCATTACACACAGAGTGATCTATTCTATAGAGTCATTACACACAGAGTGATCTATTCTATAGAGTCATTACACACAGAGTGATCTATTCTATAGTCATTACACACAGTGATCTATTCTATAGAGACATTACACACACAGTGATCTATTCTATAGAGTCATTACACACAGAGTGATCTATTCTATAGAGTCATTACACACAGAGTGATCTACTTCACGTGTTTATTTCTGTTAATGTTGATTATGGCTTACAGCCAATGAAAACCCAAAAGTCATTATCTCAGTAAATTCGAATACTTTACAACACCAGCTTGAAAAATGATTGTAAAATCTGAAATGTTGTCCTACTGAAATGTATGATCAGTAAATGCGCTCAGTACTTGGTCCGGGCTCCTTTGGCATCAATTACTGCATCAACATGGTGTGGCATGGAGGCGATCAGCCTGTGGCACTGCTGAGGGGTTATGGAAGCCCAGGTTGCTTTGATAGCAGCCTTCAGCTGGTCTGCATTGTGGGGTCTGGTCTCTCATCTTCCTCTTTACAATACTCCATAGATTCTCTATGGGGTTAAGGTCAGCCGAGTTTGCTGCCAATCAAGCACAGTGATACTGTTGTGTGTACACCAGGTATTGGTACTTTTGGCAGTGTGGACAGGGGCCAAGTCCTGCTGGAGAATGACATTTCCATCTCCAAAAAGCTTGTCGGCAGAGGGAAGCATGAAGTGTTCTAATATTTCCTGGTAAACGGACGCGCTGACTTTGGTTTTGATAAAACACAGTGGACTACACCAGCAGAGGACATGACTCCCCAAACCATCACTGATTGTGGATAATTTACACTAGACCTTTGAAATCAAGGTCCCAGAGTCTGGAGGAAGAGAGGAGAGACCACAATCCAAGCTGCTTGAGGTCTAGTGTGAAGTTTCCACAATCAGTGATGGTTTGGGGAGCCATGTCATCTGCTAGTGTAAGTCCACTGTGTATTGTCAAGAGGAGGATGAGAGACACCAGACCCAGCAATGCAGATGAGCTGAAGGCTGCTATCAAAGCAACCTGGGCTTCCATAACCCCTCAGCAGTGCCACAGGCTGATCGCCTCCATGCCACGCCGCATTGATGCAGTAAGGCTGGTTTCACATTAGCGTTGCACTGACCTGCATCGGTCAGCGCACGGCCGCCGCTAAGCTCCGCCCGGCCGCGTCTCCTCCCGATCGCTCCCCCTATGGGCGCATGATGCTGCATGCGACCTGCGCACCCTATCTTTAGCATTTGGTTCGCTGGCCGTACACAGGTCGTGTGCAGGTATGCGTTTGCCTGCGCACTGTCAAAAGGATGCATGCGCCGGCAAACGCATACCTGCGCACGGCCTGGGTACCCAATGCTAAACATAGGGTACGCAGGTCGCATGCAGCGTCATGCGCCCATAGGTGCAGCGATCGGGAGGAGGCGTGGCCAGGGGTGGAGCTTAGCGGCGGCCCTGCGGTGACTGATGCAGTCAGTGCAACGCTAGTGGGAAACTAGCCTAAGTGATGCAAAAGGAGCCCGACCAAGTACTGAGAGCATTTACTGAACACACATTTCAGCAGGCCAACATTTCGGATTTTGAAATCATTTTTTCAAGCTGATGTTATAAAGTATTCTAATTTACTGAGATAATGACTTTTGGGTTTTCATTGGCTGTAAGTCATAATCATCAACATTAACAGAAATAAACACATGAAATAGATCACTCTGTAATGACTCTATATAATATATGAGTTTCACTTTTTGTATTGAACAACTGAAATAAATTAACTTTTTGATGAAATTCTAATTTTTTGTGAAATGCACCTGTATAAGAAGTCACATAGGAAACTATGTTTTTCACCAAAATTTCCCTTTCATCTAAAAAAGTACAAAGAAATGCAATTGCATACATTGAATATAAAAATAAGTTGACACAAAATGACATCAGGTCTCTTACTCGGATTTTGACTTGGCCTTTCCAATCAGACGTCTCCAGACTGAAATGTGCTTGCCCCATGTCATCCGTTATTTCATCTAAAATGCACACATGGTATTCAAATGTCACTTCCAAAGATACCAAAACAAACGGAAGCGGGCAGCCACCACGATCTTGCACTAACAGCTAAAAGAAAAAAAAATGCATCACCTTACAGAGCATTACATGAGCAGCATTAGCATAAGCATAATGTAATTTTATTCCATAATTTTAATGGGCATAACAAGCTGCTATAGTGATGTTGGGATCTGGATGCCTCATATCTAACAATTCCGAAAAGAGGGAAGAATGGGAAGCATTTAAGGAAACCAGGATGGATGAACACAGAACTTAAACACATGCTAAAAAGGAAGAAAGAAATGTTTATCAAATGGAAAGAGGGAGGCATATCTAAAGAAGAATATAATGCCGTCTGCAGAACCTGCAGGGCACAAATCAGATTATCTAAAGCTGACAATGAATTAAGGCTTGCAAGTGACGTCAAAAGCAACAAAAAAGGATTTTGGGGATACGTCAAAAGTAAAAGAAAAGTCAAAGATGCTATAGGATTTTTACAGGATGAAAATGATGAAATGGTAAGTCAGGATGTTGAGAAGGCTGAACTTTTAAATTCCTATTTTGCATCTGTTTTCTCTCAGAAAGGAAATGTAACATCAACTGATCTTCACTGTCCTATTAAAGGAATAGAAGAATCCAGGATATCTATAAACAGAAAGATAGTGAGGAAACACTTAGCTAACATAAATGAATTCAAGTCTCCAAGTCCAGATGAATTACACCCCAGAGTACTGAAGGAGATAGCAGAAGAAATTCTTGAACCACTGTCCATAATCTTTGAAAATTCTTGGAGAACAGGAGAAGTCCCAGAAGACTGGAGAAGAGCAAATGTTGTTCCTATCTTCAAAAGGGGAAGAAGGTGGACCCAGGGAACTACAGGCCGGTGAGTCTGACTTCTATACCAGGAAAGATCTTTGAACAAATTATTAAAGAACATGTATGCAAGTACCTGGATAAGAATGAAGTGATTAATCAGAGTCAGCATGGGTTTGTAACTAATAAGTCATGTCAGACTAACTTAATTTCCTTCTATGACAGAATCACTGACTGGGTGGATCAGGGAAATGCTGTAGATATAGTATATCTTGACTTCAGCAAAGCATTTGACAAAGTATCTCACACAATCCTTATTGAAAAAATGACTAAGTATGGAATGGACAAGGCAACTGTTAGGTGGATTCATAACTGGCTTAGTGATCAGACCCAAAGAGTGGTCGTAAATGGCTGTACATCCAGTTGGAAGAATGTCTCAAGTGGGGTACCACAAGGCTCTATTTTGGGCCCTGTATTGTTCAACATCTTTATCAATGATTTAGATGAAGGAATTGAGGGTAAACTGATCAAATTTGCTGATGACACAAAGCTAGGAGGGGTAGCTAATACTAGAGAAGAGAGAGAGAGGATTCAAAAAGATATACGTAAACTGGAGCAGTGGGCAGCAACTAACAGAATGGATTTTAACAGGGAAAAATGCAAAGTACTACATCTGGGCAATAAAAATGAAAAAAGCATATACAAAATGGGAGGAATAGGGCTAAGTAACAGCACATGTGAAAAAGACTTGGGTATACTAATTGATCACAGACTTAACATGAGTCAACAGTGTGATGCAGCAGCAAAAAAGGCAAATGCAATTCTAGGATGTATCAACAGAAGCATACAGTCTAGATCACGTGAGGTCATTATTGCCCTCTACTCCTCTTTGGTCAGACCTCATCTGGAATACTGTGTCCAGTTTTGGGCACCACATTTTAAAAAAGACATCAACAAACTGGAGCAAGTTCAGAGAAGAGCCACCAGAATGGTGACCGGTCTGAAAACCATGTCCTATGAGGAACGGTTGCAGGATTTGGGAATGTTTAGCTTGCAAAAAAGAAGACTGAGAGGAGACTTAATAGCTGTCTACAAATATCTCAAGGGCTGTCACATTGTAGAAGGATCATCTTTATTCTCATTTGCACAAGGAAAGACTAGAAGCAATGGGATGAAACTGAATGGGAGGAGACACAGATTAGATATTAGAAAAAACTTTTTGACAGTTAGGGTGATCAATGAGTGGAACAGGCTGCCACGAGAGGTGGTGAGTTCTCCTTCAATGGAAGTCTTCAAACAGAGGCTGGACAGACATCTGTCTGGGATGATTAAGAGAATCCTGCTTTGAGCAGGGGGTTGGACCAGAAGGCCCAGGAGGTCCCTTCCAACTCTACCTGTGATGATACTGGAAGCTCCATGTCTTGTGCTGTGCTAGAACTACAGTCCTCATCTTTTTTTTTACTGCTGACAGCTCACAGAGCCAAGTCCCCCCTCCCTCTCTCACGCTGCTCATCAACCCAGCCTGCACACAAGTAGTGTAATCTGAGCTACCAGTGCTGGAGTTTCCCACCTCACCGCAGGGGGTCCCCATTGTCTTCACATGTGCTTTCCTTCCATAGCAGCCATTATGAGGATTCATTCTTTTGGCTTATAACACGGTGGGAAGTTGCGTCAGAAACACGAAAGTCACTGTTTTGAAACATGCGCCGACAGGCATCGTTCCCGTGGTACTGGTGAACCCGTAACTCCAACAGAACCCGAGAAATGGAATTCTCGGATGCCCCATGAGCTATTTCACCCAAGTTTGGGCTCATTTGAACCGTCATTTCAAAGTAAGATCATTGATAGGTCTGCCATTATTCTGCTAGAGTTCCCCGCTGAGTTATGGTCCTTATGACTTTCCAGAGCTTCAAACCATACTTCTATCCCTGGGAGGTGGCCAGAAAAACCATCCCCTTTTGTGAGGTCAGCAGCCTACAGGTATAAGTCTTGCAGTTAAGCCCCCCTTAGTCAGTCCATGCTGTGATGACCTGACTAAGAGATCTGCAAATGAACTATGACGTGTGGCTCCTCCCCCAGCCAGTCTTGCCTATACCTATGTAACTATCATGTAAGTCTTTCACTTTTAATCCCGTTTATTTTGTAATTGCCTTGTACATAACGATATTGTCTCAGCTTGTTACCTTTCTTTTAAACTATAAGCACTGCCTGTATTTTACGGAATAAACCTATAAATTTATTAGTTTGTTTCTCCTGCTCTATAAACGAATTTGCACGTGCCTGAAGTACTACGCTACTGTTTTGGGGTTGCTACGGACCCTCTTGATAAATTGTTCCTTAAGTAAATCGTAGCTGGTGGCAGCTTAAAGGAAGGGGTGTAAAGTGTTAATCTATTGGGTGGCGCTGGCAGTGACGGAGCGGGTTTTATAAGTGTGTTGCCTGGCTGCGGCCCGGGGTAATTATAATTCCCTCACTGAAGCGTGCCCAATAGCCAGCACACACCCAAGTGACCCGTCTGGCGACTAATTATCCAAGGTGCAGTTCCCTGACTGACCTGAGGGTAAGGGGGGGCGCCAGAGAACTGCAAGTTCCTAAGTGGAAGTGGGATAATTATAAATCCCTGCAGTTTACTGGGTCGGACGGCAGCAGCCATCGTGTGTGTGCACGTTTTCGTCACATTTGAGGCACGGAGGGATCACAAGCCGTGATACCCCGGGCTACCGTGTGGCGGACCGTGTGCCCGTTTCCTCACATACCATTCTATGATTCTATCTCAATCCATATATCTCCAGACAACATAGATATCCTATAAATGGAGTTCGACCCTTTAATGAGCCTTGAAATCCTAAGTCGTCCTTCAAGACTCGTTAAAGCATCGATAATGACTTGTAGGATTGCTATTTCCAATAGATGGCACTAGAGGTCAAGTCCCCTACCTCTCTGAAGAGACAATTTGTAGATTTAATTTCCTAGAGGAGCGTTCAAGGCGCTTAAGTCTCCTCATACTGGCATGCCAGACCTGGCATGTCACTCTCCACAAGATGAAAGCTTACCCCTTAGATACCAGTCTTAGCCTCTCATCCAACCAAATCAAATCTAATACTTTGTACTGACTGGGGCAATACCCCAAAACACTGTGTCTACAAATTGAGATTCTGATTTGCATTTTATCCTTAGTCATATTTCAAAGCTCGTTAAAGGGTTGATAATGACTTGTAGTATTGCTACTTCCAATAGGTGGCACTAAAGATCCTCTCTGAAGAGACAATTTGCATATTTAATTTCTCAGAGGAGCATGCTAGCCATTTAATTCTCCTTATACTGGTGTGCCAGAACTGGCATGTCACTATCCACAAAGAGAAAACATATCCCTTAGTGTCTGTATTGGGACAATAAGGTTTAGTTTGTGTCAAGTTTATTATTATTATTATTATTATTATTATACATTTTTATAGCGCCATTTTTTCCATGGCCCTTTACATGTGAAAAGGGGCAAATATAGACAAGTACAGTAAACGTGAGCAATACAAGGCACACACAAGTACAGAAGGAGAGAGGACCCTGCCCGCGAGGGCTCACAGTCTACAGGGATGGGTGAGGATACACTAGGAGAGGACAGAGCTGGTCGTGCGGTGGTTCAGTAGACTGATGATCACTGCAGGTTGTAGGCTTGTCGGAAGAGGTGGGTCTTCAGGTTCTTTTTGAAGGTTTCCATGGAAGGCACGAGTCTGATGTGTTGGGGTAGAGAGTTCCAGAGTATGGGGGAGGCACGGGAGAAGTCTTGTATGCGGTTGTGGGAAGAAGAGATAAGAGGGGAGTAGAGGAGGAGATCTTGAGAGGATCGAAGGTTGCGTGTGGGTATGTACCAGGAGACCATGTCACAGATGTATGGAGGAGACAGGTTGTGGATGGCTTTGTATGTCATAGTTAGGGTTTTGAACTGGAGCCTCTGGACGATAGGAAGCCAATGAAGGGCTTGGCAGAGAGGAGAGGCTGGGGAATAACGGGGAGACAGGTGGATTAGTCGGGCAGCAGAGTGCAGGATGGATTGGAGTGGTGCCAGAGTGCTAGAGGGGAGGCCAGAGTTAATTAAAATATAGTCATTTGAAACACCTGGTGGTCATAACGTTCAACCAACAGACAAGGGGTATTTTTGGTCCCCATTACGGTCCCCACTTCCATACACCACTGCATCCTACAAGCACTTACAGAATCTCCATGATCTCATTATCACTACACAAGTACTGATCATGAATAATAGTTTGCAAGTGGTGAGATCCAGTCTCTTTTTAGGATCTCACATATTTCAGCATATAAACTTATTTTACAAGATTGGTCTCTAAAAGTTTGTATTCCCAATTTAAGAATTCATGATATATCCAGAAAATAGGCAATTAAAATTCTATATTAACTTGCTTAACCCTTCCTTACAGTTATGTTATATGGATGTCCACATTTGTAAAAAGAATCCATTTCTTGAAATTTTAGAATTACAAATACAAACGAAATTGAAACTTCTCGAGTAGCAGACAACACGATTCCTGTAAAAAAAAAAAAAAAAGCATAAACAAGTATATTCAGGAGCAAGAATTAAAGTCCCATGCTTAATAAAGTTGATTAAACCTGCCCATTTTGGTAAGACCGGCTGTACATCTTAGGCTAAAGATACTTGGAGAGATTTGTCATGCAACAGCTAACATCTAACAAGTTGCAATACCAAAAAGATTTGTGTGAATTCCTTTAGCATGATTATTTTAGACCTGGGGTTTGACTTAACATAAAAAGTTTAAATTCACAGACAGTACTGTAACATCTATGCTGATTCATGCCTCCTCTGTTCCTGCTTTGGTCGCTGGGCAGCAGAGCGCCTTTGCTGCTCGTGATGCATGACAGTGCCAGTCCTGTTTTTTCCCTGGGACTTTTTTGCTGCTTTATAAGGGAGCTATGGGGTTAATTTGGAGCTAGGCTTTGATCACTCCTTACTGAGAGAACTGAGAGCTATTTAAACCCCTGATGCTCTGAGTCTTCTGTCAGTCAATAGTGCTGCTGTCCTTTTGTATACTGCTGTGCTCAGCTAGTTCTGATTATTCCTGTTTTTTGACCTTGGCTTGACTTTTGACTACCTGCTTGCTTTACAATTTTGACGTGACCTCCTAGCTTGCCCCCGCTTGATGACCCTTCCTGCCTCTTGATCGCTCTTCCTCGGAACCAATCCCCTGTACCCCGTTGTAAGTCTAGATCTCTGTATAGCGATTAAAAGGGGGTTGCGGTTCCCCTGAAATCTGCCAAATGGAGTGGCCTGTGCCAAGTCTTTCTGATTAAGCCTTTTTAAACTGAAGAATGTAAGAATCGTGAAAAGTTCACATACTAGTCATATGCAACTTCCATTGTATGGGGGCAACTTATGATTAAAAATCCTATGGAGTTGGATTTTTTTCCACAGTCTCATTACTACATGTTATTGGTCACATCACAGTCCGATCCACAGTCTCGTCCATCAGCCTCCTCCGATTGAAAAACTCTGCTTTAAAATTGCTGGGCGATGATGGGCAGGTCTTGCTACATGCTCCTCCTTCTTCTGGCATTTAGAAAAGAGGAGAGCAGTGCAACTTGTGGAGAAGGACACACTACGTAATTGAAGAAATTGCCCCCCTACCTGTAAATTGTATTTAATTAGGGATGAGCGAGCACTAAAACGCTCGGATGCTCGTTACTCGAACCAAGCAATTCGTAATGCTCAGATGCTCGTTAAGTAAGGTTATTCAGTCATCTATAGACACTTGAAGGTCACAACTGGCCGGCCTCATTCAAATATTGAAGACTAAAAACAGCTTATGGGCTGCTGTCATTTGGTGGTGTGGAGAAGTTGGGCCTAATTCAGGATTTGTTAATTTTTAGCAGCATGAGCCTGTCAGCATTTTCATAACTGTCTGTTATGACACTCCAACACTGAAATCCCACTCCGACAAGACGCTACCCACATTGCAGCACAACACCTCCAAGGCATAGAGCTCATGCCAGGTGTCCAGCTTTGAGACCCAATAGCTGAAGTTCACAGAGGAATTAGGGAGTACGCTGGTTATGTTGGCCAGGTATTACTTAACTATCTTTAACACCTTTTCAACATTTGCAGTACATGTACGTCATGATCAGGAAGGAATTCCGACCAGTGCAGTACATGTACGTCAAGGTAAACGCCCTCGCACAGAAGGCAGTGCATCGGCAATCGCCGGCGGATGATAGCTAAATCTGACAGTTGATACCAGGCTCTCAGTGCCAGGAGCGGTCCCGACACTTGTAAGTTAGATCGCAGCATTTAGCAAGCGGGCAAAAGGGCGCAGAAGGAAGACAGCATCTCTGCCCTTGGGTTGGAGACCCGGCAACGTCATTGAGGGTGTCCCGATCGTTGCCATGGTGATGCAACGTTGCCCGGGTCACCTGGCACTAGGAAGTTCCTTAGATTATGTGCATGATCTAACTAACTTCTGTCTGCAGGGCTGACAGGTTATAAGGTATAACAATGCTCTTGCATCACTATACATTATAACTCGATCAGACTGCAGAAAGTGAAAGTCCCATAGTGGAAATAAGTAATAAAGTAAAAACAAAGTGAAAAAAGTTGCACAAATATTTTTTTAAAATCACAAAATAATAAAAAAATATATTTTACCCATAAATAAATATTATTATGATAAAAAAAACAATAAATGTACACATATTTGGTATTTCCACATCCGAAACGACCCCCTCTATTCACTCTATAAAACTGTCCAACTAGTTAACCCCTTTAGTGAACACCGTAAAAAAAAAAAAAACTAAAAAAGCAAGGCAAAAAACGATGTTTTATCATCATACCGTCGAACCAAAAGTGGATTAAAACACGATAAGACGAATGTAAATAAAATGGTACGACTGAAACCATAATCTTGTCCCTCAAAAATCAAGCTGCCATACAGCTCCATAAGCCAAAAAATAAAAAAAGTTACAGCTCTCAGAATAAAGCGATGCAAAAACAATTATTTTCCTATAAAATTTGTTTTATTGTGTGAAAGCACCAAAACATATCACTGTAATCATACTGACCCGAAGAGTAAAGCTGCCTTATCAATTTTACCCCACATGGAACGGTATTGTAAAAAAAAAATTCCTGAATTCCTGTTTTTTGACCATTCTATCTCCCAAAAATCGAAATAGAAAGCGATGAAAAAATGTCATGTGCCCAAAAATGGTACCAATAAAACCGTCAACTCGCCTCGCCAAAAAGAAGTCATAACATGACTCTGTCAGACAAAATATAGAAAAATTATAGCTAGGCTATTTGCATATGGTGATGCAAAAACTAACGTCTTTTAGTGTGTGACAGCAGCCTAACATAAAAACCCGATATAAATCTGGCATGGTTGTAGTCGCACCGACCTGAAGAATAAAGTCGCCTAATCACTTTTTCTGCATGAGGAACAGCGTAAAAAATAAATAGAACCAATTGTTCACCTGCTGTTGATTTTTTCATTCTGCCTTCCAAAGATCATAGTAAGGTTTGGCACACACTTATCCTGCGCTCTGCGCTGAGCGCTTACACCGGGATTTCCATGTAAATCTCTGAAATACATAATTCAGACGGAACTCCCGGTGGAAGATTCCTTATAATGAGGCAGATGGAGACACTGGGGACTCCATCTGACCTGTTGTCATGTGTGCATTGCCACGAAGATTGTCGCGGTTGCACATTTTGACTTCTCACAGCTGAGCTGCTGTTTCTTTGTGTTTGGCAGCTAGGGAGTTAATTCTGTCTGTGCTCGGTGCTGGGACTGGGTGCAGTTTCTCCCGGCTGCAATTGATTATTTGTTGATTGGTTTCCTTTAAATTCCTGGTTGTCTGCTTGGGGAGTTGCCAGTGAAACCTTCATGCAGACCACAGATAGGAATGAATCTGTATAGACTTTAGTTGTGAGCTCCTTAGTTGTTCTAAGCTCAACTTGGTTAGAGTTTATTTCCCAGACCATTTATGTTCCTTTGGTGTTTGAGTGTGTATGCAAGCGAGTGTTATCCTGTCTGTCCTATATGTCTAATCTGTGTATTTAGCTAAGATCAGCCCTTATCCCTTTGGTGGTAATCAGGATCCTTCTTAGGACTGATTACAGGGTTCAGGGTCTGATAGGAGACAGGGTTAGGTTGGAGACTTGGACCTCTGAACCATTATCAGTACCTCCAAGGTGAGGGATTAGTTAGGACCCCAGTTTAGGGTCAGGTTAGATCCCGGTCCACCTCTTTCCTGTTTCAGCTCATCAAGTCCTCAAGATTAACCCTGAGTTCAGCAGATATCGTGTCAGGTAAATCTATTCTATACTTACATGCTGATGTTGCTATACTAGTTGTTGTATAGAGTGTTGTTCCTGTATTAATAGTTTACTGACATTGTATACATATCATTAGACAGCGTGACATTTTCACTGGCCATAAAAATTATCTCCAGTTACCATGGATCCAGTAGCCCAGCTGGCTCTGCAGTTGCAGGGATTATCCATGGAGCTGACGGACATTAAGTCCAAAGTTTTGTCTCCCCTGGAGCAAACCAGAGTTGAACCTAAAGTAGCTCTCCCGGACAGGTTCACTGGTGGGCAGACAAATTTTTCACTTCGGGAGGCATGTAAATTGTATTTTCGGCTTCGGCCTCGATCATCAGGGAGTGAGGAGCAGAGAGTGGGAATTGTTATCTCACTTCTGCAAGGGGACCCTCAATCCTGGGCATTTTCCCTTCCTCCGGGATCCCCGGCTCTACTGTCTGTAGATCAATTTTTTACTGCCCTGGGATTGGTATATGATGACCCAGATCGGGTCTCTCTTGCTGAGACAAAATTACGTAAGATACAGCAGGGAGATCGTCCGGCAGAGGAATTTGCTTCTGAGTTTCGTAGATGGGCCACAGATACTCAGTGGAATGACCCAGCTCTTAGGAGCCAGTTTTGTCATGGGCTTTCTGATAAATTAAAAGACGTTTTGGCTCAGTATGAGTCTCCTCCTTCTCTGGAGGCTGCTATGGCCTTAGCTATCCGTACTGATAGACGGCTTCGGGAGAGGGGTGAGGTAACCCCACTCCCTGTTGTTTCTCCACCTACCACTAAAGTCCCTTATGTTGAGGTTCCCCTTGTCTGTTCGGATGAGCCTATGCAGTTGGGAGGGACATCATTTCGTAGGAGGGGATTGGCGGTACGCCGCAGGACTAGAAGATGTTTTTTCTGCGGGAAAGAGGGACATTTTGTTGGAGAATGTCCATCCCGTGCCTTGTTGAGCCAAAAGTCGCCGGAAAACTGTTAATCCCAGGTTGTGTGGTGGACGACAACCTGGGAGTATGTATTTCATCCGCCAGTTCTTCTCAGTTCCTTGTACCAGTGGAGGTGGTAGTTGGTACGAGAGTGGAGAGATTGTCTGTTCTTCTTGATAGTGGTTCCGGGGCTAATCTGGTTGACGCTCAGTTTGCTCAGGCTCAAGGTATGCATCTGAGTGTATTGGTCAAACCGATCCCTATATTCTCCATTGACGCCAGGCCTCTCGGCCAAGGTAGCTTTGTTCATGAGGTTCATAACATTGACCTTCGGGTAGGGGCAATACATAGGGAACAATTATCTTGTTATGTGTTGGAGGGTCTACCTACTCCCATTGTGTTGGGATTTCCTTGGTTGGTTAAACATAACCCTGTGATTAATTGGCAGTCCAGAGAAATAAGCCAATGGGGTGAGTTTTGCAAAAGCAACTGCATGAACACAGTCATCAGTGCGGTCGTGCCTAGTACATTGCCTCCTTTTTTGGAGGATTTTGGGGATGTTTTCTCTGAGGAGGGGTGTCAGGAGTTGCCTCCTCATCGCGTGTATGACTGCTCTATTAATCTCCTTCCTGATGCTAAGTTGCCTAAAGCTAGGTTGTATAATCTTTCTGGTCCTGAGAGGCAGGCTATGAAAGATTATATTTCTGAAAGTCTGGCCAAAGGGCATATTAGACCTTCATCTTCCCCAGTAGCCGCGGGGTTCTTCTTTGTGAAGAAGAAAGATGGAGGCCTACGCCCTTGCTTGGATTTCCGCGAACTTAATCGGATTACTGTTCGAGATCCGTATCCACTCCCTCTTATTCCTGATCTCTTCAATCAAATTGTTGGCGCCAAATGGTTTTCTAAATTGGATCTCAGGGGGGCGTATAATCTGATTAGGATAAAAGAGGGGGATGAGTGGAAAACGGCGTTTAACACACCGGAGGGACATTATGAGAACCTAGTCATGCCTTTTGGTCTGACTACTGCACCAGCAGTATTCCAACATTTTGTTAATGACATTTTTCGTCACCTTGTGGGGCTGTTTGTGGTTGTATATTTGGACGACATTTTAATTTACTCGCCAGATCTTGTGTCTCATCAGGAGCATGTGAGACAGGTGTTGCAGATCTTGCGAGACAATAAACTATACGCCAAACTGGAGAAGTGTGTATTCGCCGTACAGGAACTTCAGTTTTTGGGTTTCTTGGTGTCAGCCTCCGGTTTCCGTATGGACCCTGAAAAGGTGAGAGCAGTGCTTGAATGGGATCAGCCAGGGGATCTTAAGGCTCTGCAGCGTTTTTTGGGGTTTGCTAACTACTACCGGAAATTTATTTGTAATTTCTCATCTGTCGTCAAACCTCTCACTGACATGACAAGAAAAGGGACGGATTTTTCTAAATGGTCGGACAAAGCTTGCCAAGCCTTTTCCTCTTTGAAGAAATGTTTTGCTTCGGCACCCGTTCTCATCCAACCAGATGCATCTCAGCCGTTCATTGTGGAGGTGGATGCGTCTGACGTAGGGGTGGGTGCTATATTGTCCCAGGGTCCGTCCCTGGTAAATGGCATCCGTGCGCTTTCTTTTCTAAGAAATTGTCGTCCGCCGAAAGGAATTATGATATCGGCAATAGGGAACTTTTGGCCATTAAGTTAGCTTTTGAAGAATGGCGTCACTTTTTGGAGGGGGCAGTCCACCCGGTTACCGTTATTACTGATCACAAGAACCTGTTGTATTTGGAATCGCTAAGCATCTGAATTCCAGACAAGCTCGATGGTCGTTGTTTTTTACCAGGTTTAATTTTGTCGTCACTTATCGCCCGGGGTCTAAGAATGTAAAGGCTGATGCCTTGTCTCGCAGTTTCCCAGGGGCCGGGAAAACGGATGACCCGATTCCTATCCTTCAGGAGGGGGTGGTAGTGTCGGCTGTATGTTCTGAGCTTGAGGAGGAGGTGTTAGAGGCTCAGGGGGACGCCCCTGCAGGACCTCCAGGGAGACTGTTTGTCCCAAATCTGTTGAGACAAAAGGTTATTGAGGCACATCATAATTCTGCTCTAGCAGGACATCCAGGGAGTAAGGCTACTTTAGATCTCCTTTCTCGCCGGTTTTGGTGGCCTAATGCTAATAAAGATGTTATAACTTTTGTCGCGTCATGTGGGGTGTGTGCTCGCTCTAAAACCCGCATACCCGTCCGTCTGGGACCCTTTTACCCTTGAAACTTCCGGAGCGTCCATGGACTCATTTATCTATGGACTTCATTACGGACCTTCCTCCGTCGTCAGGGAATACTGTCATACTGGTGGTTGTTGACAGGTTCAGTAAGATGGCACATTTCGTTGCTCTTCCTGCACTCCCTAATGCTAAAACTCTGGCGCAGGTGTTCATTAGGGAGATCGTTAGACTTCATGGGTTGCCTTCTGATGTGGTGTCAGATAGGGGGTCTCAGTTTGTGTCCAAATTTTGGAGGGCATTTTGTTTACGTCGGGGGATGCAATTGTCATTTTCCATCGGCTTTTCATCCGCAGACCAATGGTCAGACAGAGCGTCTGAATCAGAGCTTAGAGACATATCTCCGGTGTTTTGTCTCAGAGAACCAAGAGGACTGGTCTTCTTTCTTGCCTCTGGCAGAGTTCGCTCTTAACAACAGGCGGAGCGAGTCCACTGGTAAGTCCCCGTTTTTTGGGGCATATGGTTTCCATCCCCAGTTTTGTACTTTCAATGGGGGGGCCCTTCTGGGGTTCCTGAGGAGGAGCGTTTCTCGTCGTCACTTGCTTCTGTGTGAGAGGTGTATTGAATAATCTGAGTGCGATGGGGAACCGTTACAAACGTATGGCTGATAGGAGGAGAGTTTCTGGTCCAGATCTGAATGTGAACGATCTGGTATGGTTGTCTACCAGGAATATAAAACTTAAAGTGCCCTCCTGGAAACTGGGTCCCAGATTCATCGGGCCGTACAGGATCAGTTCCATAATTAATCCTGTGGCATTTCGTCTGGACCTCCCTCCTACGTTTAAAATTCATAATGTGTTCCACAAGTCATTACTTAAAAGGTATGTGGCACCAGTCATACCGTCACCTCTACCTCCTCCTCCTGTGTTGGTCAATGGTAACTTGGAATTTCAAGTATCAAAGATCATTGACTCACGTCTGAATCGCCGGTCCCTTCAGTACTTGGTGCATTGGAAGGGGTATGGTCCAGAGGAGAGGACGTGGGTCCCTGCGTCTGATGTTAACGCAGATCGTTTGGTTCGGACCTTCCATAGAACTCACCCGGGCAGGCCTGACCCTGAGGGTCCGGAGGCCCCTCGTAGAAGGGGGGGTACTGTCATGTGTGCATTGCCACGAAGATCGTCGCGGTTGCACATTTTGACTTCTCACAGCTGAGCTGCTGTTTCTTTGTGTTTGGCAGCTAGGGAGTTAATTCTGTCTGTGCTCGGTGCTGGGACTGGGTGCAGTTTCTCCCGGCTGCAATTGATTATTTGTTGATTGGTTTCCTTTAAATTCCTGGTTGTCTGCTTGGGGAGTTGCCAGTGAAACCTTCATGCAGACCACAGATAGGAATGAATCTGTATAGACTTTAGTTGTGAGCTCCTTAGTTGTTCTAAGCTCAACTTGGTTAGAGTTTATTTCCCAGACCATTTATGTTCCTTTGGTGTTTGAGTGTGTATGCAAGCGAGTGTTATCCTGTCTGTCTTATATGTCTAATCTGTGTATTTAGCTGAGATCAGCCCATATCCCTTTGGTGGTAGTCAGGATCCTTCTTAGGACTGATTACAGGGTTCAGGGTCTGATAGGAGACAGGGTTAGGTTGGAGACTTGGACCTCTGAACCATTATCAGTACCTCCAAGGTGAGGGATTAGTTAGGACCCCAGTTTAGGGTCAGGTTAGATCCCGGTCCACCTCTTTCCTGTTTCAGCTCATCAAGTACTCAAGATTAACCCTGAGTTCAGCAGATATCGTGTCAGGTAAATCTATTCTATACTTACATGCTGATGTTGCTATACTAGTTGTTGTATAGAGTGTTGTTCCTGTATTAATAGTTTACTGACATTGTATACATATCATTAGACAGCGTGACACCTGTGATCCGGCGGTGTCCGTCTTTTTATTAGGAGTGAATAAAAGCGTGGTCTGCCATGGTTTTCTGCACCTCTGAAAAAAGGACATCTCTGAACAGTGGCCAGATGGAGTCCAGAGTATAGGGTATGCCACACTGAGCGAGATCGAAAATGAGATCGCAAACGAGATCACTAAAACTCACTATTTTGCGATCTCGTTAGCGACCTCGTTGTGTGTGGCATGTAGCAACGATGTGGCCCCTGCTGTGATGTCGCTGATCGTTCACTAGAGTTCTGGACCATTTTTTGATCGTTGGCGTCCCACTGGTGAGCCTGAATCGCTGTGTTTGGCACCTTTTGCGAACGACGAGCGACCTCGTTTGTGACGCATATGACTGTTTTGCGTCACGGAGTGGATCGCAATATCTGTAGGTTCTCTTTAGCATCACAGAGAGGATCGCAGAAGTTGCAAAGCAGGCTAGCAGGACGCAGAGAGCAGGAGCGATGCTGGAAATTCCTATGAATCAGAAACGCTCAGTACATGCTGACAGATCCTAACGACCGCTAAAGTCGTTAAAGATATCGCTGACCGCTGATGTGTCGTTTATGAGATCTCCTGTTTGGCAGCTACTAGCGACCTAAAAGCAATCACACCAACGATCTCGTTAGCTTGCGTCATTATCGAGATCGCTAACGAGATCGCTAAGTGTGGCAGTACATTAACTGTTATGTTTCGGTAGCTGAGGAGTGCAGGCAAAAAAGGCAATACACCAGAGCAGTTGGAATCTATGAGATTGCAGTACCCTGACTAACCACAACAACTAGAGGCAGCCGTGGAGCGTTCCTACGTTGGTCCTAGACGCCTCGTCACAGCCTGAGAAACTAACTACACCTAAAGATAGATATAGGAAAGCTATCTGCCCCGGAGCAGAACCCCAAAGATAATAGAAAGCCCCCAAACATATATTGGCGGTTAGACAAGAAGAAATACTGACACAGACAGAAAATAGTATGAGCAAACGTTGGGGCCCAAACTAACTAAATAGAAAAGGATAGGAAGGGTACTTACTGCAATACCAGAAAACCCTGAAAAGCACCAACTCTACTAATTTCAAAAACACCTGAGATCACACGACCTCTACCACCTAAATTAGTTCTCTGGTGTAACAAAATCAAAACAGCAGCCACTGAAAAAACTGGAAAAAGCAAAAGTACAAACATCAGTGGCTGAACTAAACTGAGAGGGCAAAAGCCCCCGGAGGGGACCCTGAAGGCCCCCACAGAAGTGCAGGACAAAATGCAAAAATCAAGCACAAAAACAAAAAGAAGAAAATGTCTTATCTGTTAGCAGGAGATGCAGACACGACACAGCAGGCTACAAGGGAAACAGGAATCAAGGATAGAGACCAGAACAATTGATCACCGGCAACCCTGATGGGAAGGTGACTCCCTTATATAAGACCAGTCAGTAACACCTGATTCCCAATCCTCACAATCTTCACATCTTCACTGGACAGACCAGTACCGCTTGTAACCACCAGAGGGAGCCTCTGCTCAGAACTCATCTCAAGCCCATTCACAACAGTACCCCCCCCTTGAGGAGGGGTCACCGAACCCTCATTTGAGCAACCAGGTCGGTCAGGATGAGTTCTATGGTACGCACGGATGAGTCTCCTAGCATGGATGTCCGAAGCAAACACCCAAGAATTGTCTTCCTGACCATAACCTCTCCACTTAACCAAATACTGGAGTTTCCGTCTAGAAAAACGAGAATCTAATATTTTCTCAACCACATACTCCAGATTGCCCTCAACCAAAACAGGGTCAGGAGGCACAGCAGCAGGAACCACTGGCTCAACAAACCTCTTCAACAAGGACTTGTGGAACACGTTATGGATCTTAAATGTCCCTGGAAGAAGCAAACGAAAAGAAACAGGATTAAGAATCTCTATGATCTTATAAGGTCCAATGAACCTAGGCTTAAATTTAGGAGATGCTACTCTCATAGGAATATTTTTTGAGGACAACCAGACCAAGTCCCCTACTTTAAACCGAGGACCATCAGTCCTATGCCGGTTAGCAAACCGCTGGGCCCTCTCCTGAGAGAGGGACAACCTCTCCACTACCTGGTCCCAAATCTGTTGCATACGCTCCACAACAGAGTCAACACCTGGACAGACAGAAGCCTCCGTCTGTCCTGAAGAAAATCAGGGTGAAACCCAGAATTACAGAAAAACGGAGACATCAAAGTGGCAGAGCTAGCCCTATTATTAAGAGCAAACTCAGCCAAAGGCAAAAAAGAGACCCAGTCATCCTGATCAGCAGACACAAAGCATCTTAGATAAGTCTCCAATGTCTGGTTTGTTCCCTCAGTTTGACCATTGGTCTGAGGATGAAATGCCGAGGAGAAAGACAATTGAACACCCAGTTTAGAACAAAAAGTTCTCCAAAATCTGGAAACAAACTGGACTCCTCTGTCAGACACTATGTTCTCAGGAATGCCGTGTAAACGAACCACGTGCTGAAGGAACAACGGCACCAATTCAGAGGAGGAAGGCAACTTAGGTAATGGCACAAGATGTATCATCTTGGAAAACCTATCACAAATCACCCAGATGGCGGTCATTCTCTGAGAAACAGGAAGGTCGGAAATGAAATCCATAGAGATATGGGTCCATGGTCTCTTGGGCACAGGCAATGGCATCAACAAACCACTAGAGCGAGAGCAAGGCTTGGAGCAAGAGCAAGTCCCGCAGGACTGCACAAATTCCCTGACATCATGAGACAAGGTAGGCCACCAAAAGGACCGACTAACCAAGTCTCTGGTACCAAAAATTCCGGGATGCCCAGCCAACGCGGAACAATGAATCTCAGACATCACACTCTTTTTCCACTGGTCCGAGACAAACAATTTTCCAACAGGGCAGCGCTCGGGCCTATCCTCCTGACACCCCTCCAGAGCAAGTCTTAAATTAGGTGAGATGGCGGAAAGAACTACACCCTCTTTCAAAATAACAGAAGGATCAGATAACTCAGGAGAGTCCGCAAGGAAGCTCCTCGAGAGGGCATCCGCCTTAACATTCTTAGTGCCAGGAAGAAAGTAAACCACAAAATTAAAACGTGTGAAAAACAAGGCCACCTGGCCTGTCTAGGATTGAGTCGCTTGGCAGATTCCAGATAAACTAGATTCTTATGGTCATTAAGGACCACCACCTGATGTTTGGCTCCCTCCAGCCAATGTCTCCACTCTTCAAAAGCCCACTTCATGGCTAATAACTCCCGATTACCCACGTCATAATTACGTTCAGTGGGAGAAAATTTTCGAGAGAAAAAGGCACAAGGGTTACTTTTAGAGGTCTCTGGATCTCTTTGGGACAAAACGGCACCTGCCCCAATTTCAGAGGCATCAACCTCCACCTGAAATGGTAGAGAAACATCAGGCTGCCGTAAACAGGAGCAGAAGTGAATCTCTGCTTAAGTTCCTGAAATGCAGAGACTGCCTCAGGAGGCCAATTCACCACATCAGAACCCTTTTTGGTCAAATCAGTTAATGGTTTAACAATAACCGAGAAATTACCAATAAATTTACGATAAAAATTGGCAAAACCCAAAAATCTTTGAAGAGCCTTTAATGAAGTAGGTTGGACCCAATCACAGATGGCCTGAACCTTGACCGGGTCCATTTCAATAACAGATGGGGACAAAATGAATCCCAGAAATGAGATCCTCTGTACGCCAAAAAGACACTTTGATCCCTTCACATACAGAGCATTCTCTCTCAAAATCTGGAATACAGTTCGAACATGTTTCACATGAGAGTCCCAGTCATTAGAAAAAATCAAGATATCATCCAAATAAACAATCAGAAATTTATCCACAAAATCCCTGAAAATGTCATTCATGAAGGACTGGAAGACAGAAGGAGCATTAGTGAGCCCAAAGGGCATCACAAGGTACTCAAAATGCCCCTCCGGGGTATTGAATGCCGTCTTCCATTCATCCCCGTGCTTAATGCGAATAAGGTTATATGCCCCCCTGAGGTCAAGCTTGGTAAACCAAGTAGCGTTTTTCACCCTGGAAAACAGGTCAGAAATCAAGGGTAACGGGTATTGATATTTCACAGTAATATTGTTCAAAAGACGATAATCAATACACGGCCTTAATGAACCATCCTTTTTGGCCACAAAGAAAAAACCGGCACCTAAGGGTGAAGAGGATGGTCTGATATGACCCTTCTCCAATGACTCCTTGATATAAGACCGCATAGCGTCATGTTCAGGTACAGACAAGTTAAAAAGGCGACCTTTAGGGAATTTACTACCAAGCACTAATTCAATAGCGCAGTCATAGCTCCTATGGGGAGGCAAGGATGCAGATTTACTTTCGCTAAATACATCAGAAAAATCAATCAAAAAGTCAGGAACATCCTGAGCCTGGGGGAGGCAGAAAAAACAGGAGTGTTGGTATTAACACATTGGCAGCCCCAACTGGTTACAGACACAGATTTCCAATCCAAAACAGGATTATGAGACTGTAACCAAGGGAAACCCAGTACGATAATATCATGCAGATTATACAGAACCAAAAATTTGCAGCACTCTCGATGATCAGGTTCAACCCTCATTATCACCTGAGTAGAGAACTGAGGTTTATTCTCAGCCAAAGGGGTAGAATCGATCCCCAGTAGGGGAATACACTTCTGTAGGGGTATCAAGGGAAACCCACAACGTTTAGCAAAATCATAATCCATCAGGTTAATAGCTGCTCCAGAATCAACGAAAGCCTGAGCAGAAAATGAGGACAGAGAGCATATCAGAGTGACAGTTAATAAAAACTTAGTCTGAACACTACCCAAGAAACATAACCCATTGCGCTTTCAAAACTCATGACGCTGTGCCCCAGACACCACTCTATCACACTGCATGGATTCAGAAGCAGGTTCACAAGGCAACACTATTCCACGCATACTTCTCCGCTCATGCAAACGTCTGTCAATTTGAATCGCTAATGACATAGAATCATTGAGACCAGAGGGGACAGGGAATCCCACCATAACATCCTTTACATTATCTGACAGACCCTTCCGACAAAGCGCCGCCAAAGCGTCGTCATTCCATTTGGTCAGGACTGCCCACCTACGGAATCTCTGACAGTATAACTCAGCGTCATCAAGCCCCTGATTTAATGCCAACAAGGCTTTTTCAGCTTGATCAGTGACATTAGGCTCATCGTACAATAACCCCAAAGCCTGAAAAAATGCATCAACATCACTCAAAACAGGATCCCCAGGTGTCAGGGAAAAAGCCCAATCCTGAGGATCGCCGCGCAGGAGAGAGATGACAATTTGAACCTGCTGCGCTGCGTTCCCTGAGGACTTAGATTTTAAGGCAAAAAACAATTTACAATTATTTTTGAAATTCTGAAACTTAGCTCGATCCCCTAAAAACAAATCTGGCATGGGAATCCTAGGTTCCACAACAGGCAACCTAGCAAGATATGCAGCAATACTCTGAACCTCAGTGGCAAGCCAATCCACACGGCCAGACAACTGTGCAAACTCCATTGAGAGAAAAAATCCTCCCCAGCACCCAGAGATACAGAGGGAAAAAAAAAAAAAAAAATGCAACAAACAGAAAAATATCTCTGACAACTCTGACAACCGTTTTTTCTTTCACAAATTTTTTCCCTTCTGTGAGTACCATACAATTTTAAATTTTGGGCCGGTGATACTGTTATGTTTCGGTAGCTGAGGAGTGCAGGCAAAAAAGGCAATACACCAGAGCAGTTGGAATCTATGAGATTGCAGTACCCTGACTAACCACAACAACTAGAGGCAGCCGTGGAGCGTTCCTACGTTGGTCCTAGACGCCTCGTCACTAGTGTTGAGCGATACTGCTTGGTATCGGAAAATATCGGATCGGAATGCAGTCGCCGATATCACTAAATATCGCCGATATCCGATTCCGATAGCGGAAGTCCCATGTAAGTCTATGGGAACAAAATATCGCAACTAAAAAAAACCTTTATTTCCTTGTAAACACTAAATATACACACATAGAATACATATATATATATATATACATGTCATTGTGACATATATATATACATATATGTATAGTTTATACACTTCTACATAGTAAAATATCCTCTGATTCAATTGCCGGGTAAAGCCGGCTTCTGTGAAAAGACAGAAGCACCCGACATGAAATGACACTTGGTGTACATAGGGTTAACCATGTCTTTTCATGTCGTTTGCAATCTGAATTGCACAAACAATTACATCAGTCTATGTGTGCAAAATTTCACACCTGTAGGGTTAATTAAAGGTGTAAATTCGTTGTAAAAAAAACGGACTTTTTTGCTACGAATTTACACCTTTAATTAACCCCTACAGGTGTGAAATTTTGCACACTTACACTCATGTAATTGTTTGTGCAAATCAGATATCAAACTACATGAAAAGACATGGTTAACTCTATGTAAACCAAGTGTCATTTCATGTCGGGTTCTGCATTTTCACAAAAGCCGGCAATTGAATTAGCGGCTATTATACTATGTAGAAGTGTATGAACTATAAATATAAATATATATATATATATATGTGTCACAAATTTAATGACATGTATATATATATGAGGTGTAAAATTGCTGAAAAAAAAGGCGTGGGCTCCCGCCCTATTTTCGCAACCAGACAGACAAAGCCAGTGAGTGGGGCAGATAATAATAGCCCAGAGAGGGACCATTATTTTTGGCCCCCCCGGCTACTAACATCTGCCCCCAGACACCCCAGAAAGGGCAAATCTCTAATTAGATTTGCCCTTTCTGGCACTTTGCCCGTCTATTCCCATTGCCCTGTAGCGGTGGCGAATGGGTTAATAAGGGGTTAAAATGACCTTGCAATTGAAAGGTCACTTAAGCCAGGTTAATAATTGAGAGCTGTCAATTAGACAACTATCAATTATTAATCCTATTGTATGAAAGAAAAATCAAACACACACACTTTAATAAAAAAGAAGTTTAATGAAATAATCACACAGTTTTTGACCATATTTTATTTTCCTGCTAAAACCATTTCCTGTAATAAAATAAAATAATAAAGCAAAATATTCTTACCAATCCGATGTACAGTCAGGTACCACGGTGTAATCCTTCAGAAAGGGTTAATGTTTACGGCAGGGACCGCAGCTAATGCTGCAGCCTCACAGTAAACCCCCAAATGAATGAGTTCCTCTCCTGGCTGACAGGAGAGGAAGTGGAAAGCTTAATTGATTGCTTTCCACTTTCACTTCAGGTCAGCCAGGGACACCATCAGTGACGTCAGAGGGAACTGGTTAACAAAAATAGGGGATCCCCTCGAAAAAAATTGGCGTGGGGTCCCCCCTATTTTTGTTAACCAGCCAGATGAAGCAGACCGCTGAGGCCTGGATTTTCAGGCTGTTAAGGAGCCAAGATCCATGGACCTTGCCAGCCTGATAATACCAGGCCACAGCAGTCTGCATATCTTGGCTGATTAACAAAAATAGGGGATCCCCTCGAAAAAAATTGGCGTGGGGTCCCCCCTATTTTTGTTAACCAGCCAGATGAAGCAGACCGCTGAGGCCTGGTTTTTCAGGCTGGTAAGGATCCAATATCCATGGACCTTGCAAGCCTGATAATACCAGGCCACAGCAGTCTGCTTAGCTTGGTTGGTTAACAAAAATAGGGGAATCCCCTCGAAAAAAAAAACGGCGTAGGGGTCCCCCTATTTTTGTTAACCAGCCAAGTAAAATGCAGACTGCTGCGGCCTGGTATTAAAAGACTGTCAAGGCCCATGGATTTTGGCCCTCAACAGCCTGATAATACCAGGCTACAGCAGCCCCACATTTGGCGCATCAAAAGATGTGCCAATTGTGGCACTTTACCCGGCTCTTCCCACTTGCCCTGTAGCGGTGGCAAGCGGGGTAATAAGGGGTTAATGTCACCATTGATTGCACGGTGACAATAAGCCCGGTTAATAATGGAGAGGTGTCAATAAGACACCGATCCATTATTAATCCCAAAGTTATTAAATGCATAAAAAAAAGACAAAGCAAGAAAAAAGTATTTTAATGAAATAAAAGAGACAACACACTTTTCATTTCTTTTATTGTACTCTCATTCCTGCGACGCCATCGATCTCCTGTAAAAAAAGAAAAAAAACAAACCAACAGTATACCACCTGTCCGACGCAGTCCATAGTAACGACAGTCCCACGACGATCCAGCTCTGCTACATCACAATGACAGGCAGAGCCTGACATCCCGGCGCAGCACAGCTGATTACCTGCTTCCCCGGCGGTGACGTCATCGGACTGACTGCTTTACGGCCGGGATTACCCAGCAGTCACTGCAGTTATCGCGAGAAACTGCATGTGACCGCCGGGGAGAAGAGGATGGCGGCCATGAAGCAGTCCAGGCCGTGACCGCCGGAGATCTTCTGCCAGGTAAGTGCCGCTGACTCCTGACAGACCCGACCGACGGACACTGACAGTGACAGACCCGACCGACGGACACAGACAGTGACAGTGACAAATCCGATTCCGGTATTCGATATGACGAAAATATCGGTATTCGGAATCGAAAGGCCGATACAGCTAATATCGGCCGATACCCGATACTTGCAGTATCGTATCGCTCAACACTACTCGTCACAGCCTGAGAAACTAACTACACCTAAAGATATATATAGGAAAGCTATCTGCCCCGGAGCAGAACCCCAAAGATAATAGAAAGCCCCCAAACATGTAATGGCGGTTAGACAAGAAGAAATACTGACACAGACAGAAAATAGTATGAGCAAACGTTGGGGCCCAAACTAACTAAATAGAAAAGGACAGGAAGGGTACTTACTGCAATCCCAGAAAACCCTGAAAAGCACCAACTCTACTAATTTCAAAAACACCTGAGATCACACGACCTCTACCACCTAAATTAGTTCTCTGGTGTAACAAAATCAAACAGCAGCCACTGAAAAAACTGGAAAAAGCAAAAGTACAAACATCTGTGGCTGAACTAAACTGAGAGGGCAAAAGCCCCCGGAGGGGACCCTGAAGGCCCCCACAGAAGTGCAGGACAAAATGCAAAAATCAAGCACAAAAACAAAAAGAAGAAAATGTCTTATCTGTTAGCAGGAGATGCAGACACGACACAGCAGGCTACAAGGGAAACAGGAATCAAGGATAGAGACCAGAACAATTGATCACCAGCAACCCTGATGGGAAGGTGACTCCCTTATATAAGACCAGTCAGTAACACCTGATTCCCAATCCTCACAATCTTCACAATCTTCACAATCTTCACTGGACAGACCAGTACCGCTTGTAACCACCAGAGGGAGCCTCTGCTCAGAACTCATCTCAAGCCCATTCACAACAATTAACTCTGCTGCCTAATTATAGTGAGTGCCTCCCTCGGGGGATTCTTCTGAATTACGTCACTCAAAGATTTAAAGGGAAACCCCAATTTGAGTGCTCAAAGCTTTAGTCAGATAAATGTGATCCAAATTGTTATGTCTATCATGTCCATCATCTTTTAACGGTAATGTAGGGGGTTTCCACGTTACTGGTAGCACAAAGGCTCTGAGCCCCCTCCCTTATATCACACCCCTGATTGCGCACCCTCCCCTGTATCACCCCTGCAGGACTCCCTCGCCCTGGAATTACCTTGACTGAGCCCCTCTACCCCGTATTACCCCTGACTGCACCCCCTCCCCGTATCACCCCTGGGAACAGAAGTTGCTGGCAGCGCCGCTGAGGAGCGGGAGGACTCTGTGGGCCGACAGAGGGTGAGTATATCCCTATTTTTTATTTTATTTCAATTTTTTACAGGAATATGGTACCCAGGGCCTGGAGGAGAGTCTCCTTTCCTCTAGACCCTGGGTACCATCCTCACATGAAGTGCTTACTTTGCGCATGGTGGGCACAGCCACGTGTGTAAAGTGAGCGTTTTAATGCAATCCTATGGCGGCAGAATCGCCGCAATTCCGCCAAATTAATGAACATGCTGCGTATTTTACCGCGTTGCTATTACGCTCTGCAAAAATACGCAGCATGTGCACAGCAATAGCGGAATTCCATAGGATTGCATGGGATGCGTTTTGTTAGCATTTTTTAAGCGTTTACGCAGCGGAAAAATGCGGCAAAAGCGCTTTAAAAAGCTCAACGTGGGCACACGGCCCTATTGTGCAGATATTGCTGTGTTTACTACTATGTAATGTCGCACCTTTACCACTGACCTGATTCTTTGTATTGCAAAGGATGAAATCGGTGGTGAATATGTTAAATCTGCATCGGTCAATTCCCGCCGTGGATTTTCTCAGAGTACAGATGAGATGTCATAAAATCCCCTCCACTACACTGCTGCTATAACACATTGGCCTAGTGGTTAATAAACACCAGGGAACATTTATCATTGAGTTTGAACCAAAATGTGGGCGCCAACCCCTGCTATATCATTAAGACGTGTACTACCTTATGATATGCCCTGATATTAGCGTGTTATATCACACAGTTGGTGGTCTTGTATTTATTTCTTTGTAGCTACATTGTGGGCCCCAAGAATGATTTTCTCTGGTGGGCCCAAGGCGCTCCAGTCCGACGCTGTCAGGGGCTCTCCAAACGCAAAATGGCGTCCGCTAATTAACACAACCAATTTTACATTCAAAAAGTCAAATGGCGCTCGTTCCCTTCCGAGTCCTGCCGTGCGCCCAAACAGTAGTTTTCCCCCACATTCGGGGTATCAGCATGCTCAGGAGAAATTCCACAACAAATTTTTGGGTCCATTGTTTCCTGTTACCCTTGCGAAAATAAAAAATTTGGAATCTAAAGTAAAATTTTTGTCACAAAAAAGTTAAATGTTCATTTTTTTCCTTCCACATTCCAAAAATACCTGTGAAGCACCTGAAGGGTTAATAATCTTCTTGAATGTGGTATTGAGCACCTTTACAGCTGCAGTTTCTAGAATGGTGTCACTTTTGAGTATTTTCTGTCATATATGGCCCCTAAAAAACACCACAAATGTGAGATGGTCCCTAAAAAATGGTTTTGTAAATTTTGTTGGAAGAAATGAGAAATTGCTGGTCAACTTTTAACCCTTATAACTTCCTAACAAAAAAAAAGATGCTTTAAAAATTGCACTGATGTAAAGTAGACATGTGGGAAATGTAATTTATTAACTATTTTGTGCGATATGACTTTCTGATTTAAAGGCATAAAAATTAAAAGTTTGAAAATTTCAAAATGTTCCAAATTTTCATCAAATTTCCGATTTTTTTCACAAATAAACATAAGTCATATCAGTGTAATTTTACCACTATCACGAAGTACAGTATGTCACAAAAAAAAACTGTTTCAGAATCACTAAGATCCATTTACGTGTTCCAGAGGGGCACTGGTCAGAATTGTAAAATTTGGCCCGGTCATGGAGGAGAAAACAGGCTCAGGGGTGAAGGGGTTAAAAACTTTTCCCTCCTTCTCAAAAATACCTGGTCATCAGGACCTAGATGCTGGGAGGGTGTCATGAAATTGCCCGAGGTCTTTGACAGTGTACCCCTGCCTCTGCTGTACCTGGTGTGTGTCTTGACCCCGGCCGCTAGCGTTGTATGATGGGAAGTTTTTCATCATATTTTCCACAATGGCCTTCTGGCATAGCACCATTTTAGTAGACCTCTCCACCTCAGGAAGGATGTGAATAAGGATGTTTCACGGCGCTTCCTCAGAGGATCCAAAGGAAGAGCTATGAAAGATCCTTATTCACATTCATCCACGTGGAGGATATTTTTTCTGGGAGAGGAAAATCACCTCCATGTTATTACAGACGGGCAGCATACCGGTGGAGGGATCACCCTTGTTTGCAAACTTTTCCTAGTGGTGTGCCTCCTTGCGCAACCACATCGGGTGAGCAAGATTCAAGTTGTACTTTTCTCACCAAGCAAGATTTACTCATTTACTACGCTTAGATAGCTCTCTCCCTCTTTCCCCTCATCATCTCTTTCCCAGGACATCATTCACACACTTCAGGAAGCAGTGATGCAAGATTGTCTTTTTAATGTGGGTCTATCAGGGTGAATAACCAGCACTCTTTTTCGGCCTAGATGAATGTAACGCAAGGATTACAGTAAAGGCAGCGGTACATAAAGTCGGCCATATGTGCCAAGCTCCCTACAGCCAACACTTCCCTGTCTCCACCATGATGATTACTCTCCATCTGCTCCTTCTCCATCTTTGCCTCCTCATTCCCCTCCTCCGCCAATTCACACGGGACAAAGCTTGTGTAAAGTACTAACCTCTATTGCTCCATCAGCCAGGTCCTGTTCCTCCACTTCCTAGGCCTCCACCTCCTCTTTGTTACCCAATCAGCGTTGAGCAGATGGGATGAGGCTAGACTGGCTAGTATCTCTCTATCTCTAATTGATCACAGACTTAACATGAGTCAACAGTGTGATGCAGCAGCAAAAAAGGCAAATGCAATTCTAGGATGTATCAACAGAAGCATACAGTCTAGATCACGTGAGGTCATTATTGCCCTCTACTCCTCTTTGGTCAGACCTCATCTGGAATACTGTGTCCAGTTTTGGGCACCACATTTTAAAAAAGACATCAACAAACTGGAGCAAGTTCAGAGAAGAGCGACCAGAATGGTGACCGGTCTGCAAACCATGTCCTATGAGGAACGGTTGCAGGATTTGGGAATGTTTAGCTTGCAAAAAAGAAGACTGAGAGGAGACTTAATAGCTGTCTACAAATATCTCAAGGGCTGTCACATTGTAGAAGGATCATCTTTATTCTCATTTGCACAAGGAAAGACTAGAAGCAATGGGATGAAACTGAATGGGAGGAGACACAGATTAGATATTAGAAAAAACTTTTTGACAGTTAGGGTGATCAATGAGTGGAACAGGCTGCCACGAGAGGTGGTAAGTTCTCCTTCAATGGAAGTCTTCAAACAGAGGCTGGACAGACATCTGTCTTGGATGATTTAGAGAATCCTGCTTTGAGCAGGGGGTTGGACCAGAAGGCCCAGGAGGTCCCTTCCAACTCTACCATTCTATGATTCTATGATCTAATATCTTCCTCCATCTACAACTGGTCCACGTGCAAAGCTTCATGTTTAATTGTCAGCAGCGACTGTTAAAGTTGGCACAGAAGTGGGATCGTTGCTCTGCTGATTGCATCATCGCCTCTCACCATCTTTTTAGAATCCTCAAAGCCTTGGAGAACTGCACAAATGTCAGACATCCATGACCACTCTTCAATTGTTATGTGCGGAGGCTGACCAGAAAACTGACATTTATGTTGGAGCTGGTACTCAGCCACTGGCCTCTGCTGCTCACAAAGCCTTGCCAGCATGTGCAGTGTGGAGTTCCAGCGCGTGGTGACGTCTCACACCAGTCGGTGAGCTGGCACTTGCATGAGCTGCCAGAGCAGCGGCAGCTGTAGCTGACTTACCAAAATGGGCGCTGACATGGCGTACCTTGTACAGAAGTTCTGGCAAATCTGGGTAGGTTTTCAGAAACCACTGAACTATCTGACACGCTGAATGCAATGTGTCCCAGGAAACATTTTTCAACATGACAATGCCAGGCCACATGTCATTGGTCGGTGATTACACAGGAGCTGCCAGCAGCAGATCTTGATGATTTGCCCAAATGCATTCAGCGGCAGAACCTTCCTCAAATGCCCATTAATAACCTCAGTAACAGCAGCTGAGGCTGGAAGTGCTGGGAATTCTGCAGGTGGCTCAGACTCCAGACTGAAGAAATTCAGATGTTTTGAAATTGAAAATTGTGTTTCCATTTTTTTATCATTTGCCGATTAGTAAAGTCTCCATGCTGTGATTTCGATCATTCCACAACTTTTCCTTTTCAGTACGTTTTATGTTGCAATTTCAATGCTGAGTAGCGTATACTGTGGTCATCTAGGTGGTAAGGCATGTATCATTGGTGTTTAGGTGAAAATATAATATTGCCCCACCACGAGAAAAAAAATAGTAAATGTTGCAGAGCTGGAGTCCTCTCACCTGTGACGTGTTCTGTCAAAGCTGCTGTTATCACAACATTCGAATAACAAAGATCCGGATCATTAATAGCCAAGTCACATCCATCGACTTCTGTTGTGAAGCAACCGGTGGCATCAGTCTAGTAACACAAAGAGACGGCAAAAATAAGGAATTCAAAAACTTTACCTTAGTCAACAGAGGTAAGTAAATTTACAAGCATTAATTCACCGACTAGCAGTTTTCTTTATTTTCCAATTTTGGAAATTTATTATGGTATTCAGGAATCCAGATATAAACTCTGAGCAGATATTGCCATTTTTAAAGGTGAAAATATAGAACAGAGCATGGGTGTCTTGAGTCTAAAGGTGGCCACAGGCATTAGATTTACGATGGCCAAAACGTTCAGCAGACCATCTAATGTGCTTCCCACTGAAAACCCATTTTTGCTTGACAGAACGGAGGGTGCATGTGTAGGCTCCAATCAAACCAGAGAAAAGAGTCGGGCTCTTATATTTTGGCAAAGCAAAGATGATTGTCAGGGGTCCCGTTTTGGCACTGTGCACAAGGGTAACAAGTCACACCAGCACACGTTGACACTTCAGTCTTACATGCTCCAAAACAACCATACCGATCCTTCAAAAAGTTGTTTAGAAGTAAGACAAAAGTTTTCAATTCTTCTACATTTTTCTAAGAAGAGCTCACCTTTCCACTGACAGTAATGCAGTATTTTGCACTGTAGTACCAGAATTGCTTACGACAAAGGACAATTTCCAGACTTCCTTGCACCACTTTCCCATAAGCATATCTACAACAAAATTATCAAGATCAAGTAATGAATGGGCGATGGGTTATTTGTCCATCCCAATATAGTATTGGTGTTCATGAGCCAACATTCACCTTATGTCTCAAAAGTCAAGGGTCGCACATTATCAGGTTTTTGGAGACATCATCAACAAATTAAGGGGACACAGACAGAATTCGGCAACCTTGGAAAGCTGATTGACCACCAATATGGCTTCCATGACACATCCCACAGTTTATAACAAGCTTTTAAAAGTTAAGTTTACCTATGCCAGCCCAATATTTAATTTCTTAAAGAATAAGTTTGGTTGGAACAGCTGCCCGGAAGATAAGGTGCCACGGTTGGTGACTCTTTTTTTAAGGCTTTGGCCATTAAGTTTTTTCCTCAAGTCCACAAAAATAAAAGCAAGTATGCAAACTTCTAATCTCTGCTGTTTTCTCGCTCTATAAATAATTGATCGTAGTCATATCTCAGCTTCTTACATTAAAGTTTCCATTAAAATCTGGCTGAAGAATGGTATGTTATAATGTGATGTTCAGGCTATGAGTCAAGGTTCCCATTATGAATGGATTACACAGTGTAAACAGAACCATAAATTTATTGGAAACCATTAAAGTCTACTTACTTTGCACAAACTGTCACAGTGAACGTAGGATCCGCAGCAAAAATGATAACTGGGTCAACAATCCTGACTTCACAGCGAGGACGCACTAAAACATGAACATGATGATAAGTGCAAGTCATGGCCATCCAGGGCCCTGGTCTAGTTTAGATGCATGAGTGAACAAGTAAAAGGGGTACCCCCATCTTATATATGAGTGATAGGTGTAAGTCTCACCGCTGGACTCTCACCTTTTGGGAGAATAGGAGTCCGGTTTCGTTTAGCCAATATGAATGGCTACTGTCTCCATAGATCATACCACGCATTTCCCCAAAAACTGAAGGTCCCAGAGAGCTAACCTATCAGACAATTTTACCAGCATGTGGATGACCATTCATTTTGCTGTAAATTACACAAAAACTGGTGATGAGTGAATCTACTGAAACTAACATTACTCAGATTTGTCAAATTTAGTGAGAAAATTTGATTTGCAGCGAGTTGATCCACTCCAAATCAAAAATACTCCAAAGCCTCCAGTTGTCCTGAAAACACGTGTCTGTGTAATTGAATTACAACAGCACTGTAAATATATGGTCAAGCAGCACTACAACTATGTGTCCATCCTGCTCACAGACAGTGACTCTCCTGCTCACAGACACGTGACCTACTGCTCACAGACACGCGACTCTCCTGCCTCACAGCACAGTGACTCTACTGCCTCACAGACACAGTGACTCTCCTGCCTCACAAATACAGTGACTCTCCTGCTCACAGACAGTGACTCTACTGCCTCACAGACACAGCGACTCTCCTGCCTCACAGACACAGTGACTCTACTGCCTCACAGACACAGTGACTCTCCTGCCTCACAAATACAGTGACTCTCCTGCCTCACAGACACAGTGACTCTCCTGCCTCACAGACACAGTGACTCTCCTGTCTTACAGACACAGCGACTTTCCTGTCTCACAGGCACAGTGACTCTCCTGCCTCACAGACACAGTGACTCTCCTGCCTCACAGACACAGTGATTCTCCTGCATCACAGACACAGTGACTCTCCTGCCTCACAGACACAGCGACTCTCCTGCCTCACAGACACAGCGACTCTCCTGCCTCACAGAAACAGTGACTCTCCTGCCTTACAGACACAGCGACTCTCCTGCCTCATAGACACAGGACTCTCCTGCCTCACAGAAACAGTGACTCTCCTGCCTCACAGACACAGCGACTCTCCTGCCTTACAAATACAGTGACTCTCCTGCCTCACAGACACAGTGACTCTCCTGCCTCACAGACACAGTGATTCTACTGCCTCACAGACACTGACTCTCCTGCCTCACAAATTCAGTGACTCTCCTGCCTCACAGACACAGTGACTCTCCTGCCTCACAGACACAGTGACTCTCCTGCATCACAGACACAGCGACTCTCCTGCCTTACAGACACAGCAACTCTCCTGCCTCACAGACACACCGACTCTCCTGCCTCACAGAAACAGTGACTCTTCTGCCTTACAGACACAGAGACTCTCCTGCCTCACAGACACTGACTCTCCTGCCTCACAAATACAGTAACTCTCCTGCCCCACAGACACAGTGACTCTCCTGCCTCACAGACACAGTGACTCTCCTGCCTGACAGACACAGGGACTCTCCTGCCTCACAGACACAGCGACTCTACTGCCTCACAGACGCAGCGACTCTACTGCCTCACAGACACAGTGACTCTACTGTCTCACAGACACAGTGACTCTCCTGCCTCACAGACACAGTGACTCTCCTGCCTCACAGTGACTCTCCTGCCTCACAAATACAGTGACTCTTCTGCCTCAGATACAGTGACTCTCCTGCCTGACAGACACAGCGACTCTACTGCCTCTCAGACACAGTGACTCTCCTGCCTCACAGACACCTTGACTCTCCTGCCTCACAAATACAGTAACTCTCCTGCCTCACAGACACAGTGACTCTCCTGCCTCACAGTGACTCTCCTGCCTCACAATTACAGTGACTCTTCAGCCTCAGATACAGTGACTCTTCTGCCTCACAGACACAGTGACTCTCATGTCTCACAGACACAGTGACTCTCCTGCCTCACAGACACAGTGACTCTCCTGCCTCACAAATACAGTGACTCTTCTGCCTCACAGATACACTGACTTTTCTGCCTCACAGACACAGTGACTCTCATGCCTCACAGATACAGTGACTCTCCAGCCTCACAGACACAGTGACTCTCCTGCCTCACAGACAGAGGACGCTCCTGCCTCACAGACACCATGACTCTTCCCGTCACAGACACAGGATTCTCCTGCCTTACAGAAAAAGCGACTCTCCTGCCTCAAGACACGCATATCTTCTGCCTGCACAGGTATAGTGACTCTCCTGCTCACAGATAAAGTGCCTCTCCTGCCTTTAGACACAGTGACTCTCTTGCCTCACAGACACGGTGACTCTCATACTCACAGATACAGTGACTCTCCTGACTACAGACATAGTAACTCTACTGCCTCAGAGACACAGTGACTTTCCTGCCTTATAGACATAGCGACTTACTGCCCACAGAAACAGTGACTCTCCTGCCTCACAGACACAGCGACTCTACTACCCAACAGACACAGCGACTCTACTGCCTCATCAGACACTAGGACTCTACTGCCTCACAGACACAGGACTCTCATACCTCACAGACACAGTGACTCTCTGCCTCACAGACACAGTGAACTCTCATACTCACAGACACAGTGACTCTCCAGCCTCAGAAATACAGTGACTCTTCTGCCTCACAGACACAGTGACTCTCCTGCCTCACAGACACAGAGACTCTCCTGCCTCACAGACACCGTGACTCTCCTGCCTCACAGACACCATGATTCTTCTGCCGCACAGACACAGTGACTCTCTTGCCTCACAGATACAGTGACTCTCCTGTCTCGCAGACAGAGTGACTCTCCTGCTTCACAGACACAGGACTCTCCTGCCTCACAGACACCATGACTCTTCCACCTCACAGACACAGGAATCTCCTGCCTCACAGATATAGTGACTCTCCTGCCTCACAGACATAGCTACTGTACTACCTCACAGACAAAGTGACTCTCCTGCCTTACAGACACAGTGACTCTCATACCTCACAGACACAGCGACTCTACTGCCTCACAGACACAGTAACTCTCATATCTCAGAGACACAGCGACTCTCCTGCCTCACAGACACAGCGACTCTACTGCCTCACAGACACAGTGACTCTCATACTTCACAGACACAGTGACTCTCCTGCCTCACAGACACAGTTACTCTCATACCTCCCAGACACAGTGACTCTCCTGCCTCACAGATACAGCAACTCTTCTGCCCACAGACACAGTGACTCTCCTGCCTCAGAAATAAGGTGACTCTTCTGCCTCACAGACACAGTGACTCTCCTGCCTCACAGACACAGAGACTCTCCTGCCTCACAGACACCGTGACTCTCCTGCCTCACAGACACCATGATTCTTCTGCCGCACAGACACAGTGACTCTCTTGCATCACAGATACAGTGACTCTCCTGTCTCGCAGACAGAGTGACTCTCCTGCTTCACAGACACAGGACTCTCCTGCCTCACAGACACCATGACTCTTCCACCTCACAGACACAGGAATCTCCTGCCTCACAGATATAGTGACTCTCCTGCCTCACAGACATAGCTACTGTACTACCTCACAGACAAAGGGACTCTCCTGCCTTACAGACACAGTGACTCTCATACCTCACAGACACAGCGACTCTACTGCCTCACAGACACAGTAACTCTCATATCTCACAGACACAGCGACTCTCCTGCCTCACAGACACAGCGACTCTACTGCCTCACAGACACAGTGACTCTCATACTTCACAGACACAGTGACTCTCCTGCCTCACAGACACAGTTACTCTCATACCTCCAGACACAGTGACTCTCCTGCCTCACAGATACAGCAACTCTTCTGCCCCACAGACACAGTGACTCTCCTGCCTCAGAAATAAGGTGACTCTTCTGCCTCACAGACACAGTGACTCTCCTGCCTGACAGAACAGTGACTCTCTGCCTCACAGACACAGCGACTCTACTGCCTCACAGACACACAGCGCGACTCTACTGCCTCCACAGACACAGCGACTCTACTGCCTCACAGACACAGTGACTCTACTGCCTCACAGACACAGCGACTCTACTGCCTCACAGACACAGCGACTCTACTGCCTCACAGACACAGCGACTCTCCTGCCTCACAGACACACTGACTCTCCTGCCTCACAAACACAGCGACTCTACTGCCTCACAGACACAGTGACTCTCCTGCCTCACAGGCACAGTGACTCTCCTGCCTCACAGACACCTGTTATGATTTGGTAGCTGAGGAGAGCAAGCAAAAAAGGAAATACACCAGAGAGGTTGGAATCTATGGGATTGCAGTACCCTGACTAACCACCACAACTAAAGGCAGCCGTGGAGCGTACCTACGTTGGTCCTAGACGCCTCGTCACAGCCTGAGAAGCTAACTACACCTAAAGACAGAAAGAGGAAAACTATCTGCCCCGGAGCAGATCCCCAAAGAACATAGAAAGCCCCCAAACATGTAATGGCGGTTAGACAAGAGGAAATACAGACACAGATAGAAAATAGTATGAGCAAACGCTGGGGCCCAAACTTCCTAAATAGAAAAGGATAGGAAGGACACTTACTGCAACCTCAAAAAACCCTGAAAAGTACCAACTCTACTAATTACAAAAACACCTGAGATCACACGACCTCTACCACCTAAATTAGTTCTCTGGTGTAACAAAAACTAAACAGCAGCCACTGAAAAAACTGGAAAAGGCAAATGAACAAACAACAATGGCTGAACTAAACTGAGAGGAGCACAAGCCCCCGGAGGGGACCCGGCAGACCCCCACAGAAGTGCAGGACAAAAAGCAAGCACAAAAAACAAAAAGAAGAAAATGTCTTATCTGTTAGCAGAAGATGCAGGCAAGAAACAGCAGGGTACAAAGTGAACAGGAATCAAAGATGAGACCAGAACAATTGATCACCGGCAACCCTGATGGGAGGGAACCTCCCTTATATAAGACCAGTCAGTAACACCTGATCGTCAATCTTCACAATCTTCATTGGATAGTTCAGTACTGTTTGTAACCACCAGAGGGAGCTTCTGCTCAGAATTCATTTCTACCACATTCACAACAGTATCCCCCCTTGAGGAGGGGTCACTGAACCCTCATTTGAGCAACCAGGTCGGTCAGGATGAGCTCTGTGATACGCACGGATGAGTCTCCTAGCATGGATGTCCGAAGCAAACACCCAAGAATTGTCCTCCTGACCATAACCTCTCCACTTAACCAAATACTGGAGTTTCCGTCTAGAAAAACGAGAATTCAATATTTTCTCAACCACATACTCCAGATTGCCCTCAACCAAAACAGGGTCAGGAGGCACAGCCATAGGAACCACTGGCTCGACAAACCTCTTCAATAAGGACTTGTGGAACACGTTATGGATCTTAAATGTCCCTGGAAGAAGTAAACGAAAGGAAACAGGATTAAGAATCTCCATGATCTTATAAGGTCCAATGAACCTAGGCTTAAACTTAGGAGATGCAACTCTCATAGGGATATTTCTTGAGGACAACCAGACCAAGTCCCCCACTTCAAACCGAGGACCATCAGTCCTATGCCGGTTGGCAAACCGCTGGGCCCTCTCCTGAGAGAGGGACAACCTCTCCACTACCTGGTCTCAAATCTGCTGCATACGCTCCACAACAGAGTCAACACCTGGACAGACAGAAGCCTCCGTCTGTCCTGAAGAAAATCGAGGGTGAAACCCAAAATTGCAGAAAAATGGAGACATCAAAGTGGCAGAGCTAGCCCTATTATTAAGAGCAAACTCAGCCAAAGGCAAAAAAGAGACCCAGTCATCCTGATCAGCAGACACAAAGCATCTCAGATAAGTCTCCAATGTCTGGTTTGTTCTCTCAGTTTGTCCATTAGTCTGAGGATGAAAAGCCGAGGAGAAAGACAATTGAACACCAAGTTTAGAACAAAAAGTCCTCCAAAATCTGGAAACAAACTGGACTCCTCTGTCAGACACAATGTTCTCAGGAATGCCGTGTAACCGAACCACGTGCTGAAGGAACAAAGGCACCAATTCAGAGGAGGAAGGCAACTTAGGTAATGGCACAAGATGTATCATTTTGGAAAACCTATCACAAGTCATCCAGATAACGTTCATTCTCTGAGAAACAGGGAGGTCGGAAATGAAATCCATAGAGATATGGGTCCATGGTCTCTTGGGTACAGGCAATGGCATCAACAAACCACTAGAGCGAGAGCAAGGCTTGGAGCGAGAGACTGCACAAATTCCCTGACGTCACGAGACAAAGTAGGCCACCAAAAGGACCGACTAACCAAGTCTCTGGTACCAAAAATTCCGGGATGACCGGCCAATGCGGAACAATGAATCTCAGACATCACACTCTTTTTCCATCGTCTGGGACAAACAATTTCCCAATAGGGCAGCGCTCGGGTTTATCCTCCTGACACTCTTCCAGAGCCAGTCTCAAATTGGGCGAGATGGCGGAAAGAACTACACCCTCTTTCAAAATAACAGCAGGATCAGATAACTCAGGAGAGTCCGCAAGGAAACTCCTCGAGAGGGCATCCGCCTTAACATTCTTAGTGCCAGGAAGAAAGGAAACCACAAAATTAAAACGTGTGAAAAACAAGGCCCACCTGGCCTGTCTAGAATTAAGTCGCCTGGCTGATTCCAGATAAACCAGATTCTTCTGGTCCGTGAGGACCACCACCTGATGTTTGGCTCCCTCCAGCCAATGTCTCAACTCTTCAAAAGCCCACTTCATGGCCAATAACTCCCGATTACCCACGTCATAATTACGTTCAGATGGAGAAAATTTTCGAGAGAAAAAGGCACAAGGGTTACTTTTAGAGGTCTCTGGATCTCTTTGGGACAAAACGGCACCTGCCCCAATTTCAGAGGCCTCAACCTCCACCTGAAATGGCAGAGAAACATTAGGCTGCCGTAGAACAGGAACAGAAGTGAATCTCTGCTTAAGTTCCTGAAATGCAGAGACTGCCTCAGGAGGCCAATTCACCACATCAGAACCCTTTTTGGTCAAATCAGTCAATGGTTTAACAATAACAGAGAAATTACCAATAAATTTACGATAAAAATTGGCAAAACCCAAGAATCTTTGAAGAGCCTTTAATGAAGTAGGTTGGACCCAATCACAGATGGCCTGAACCTTGACCGGGTCCATTTCAATAACAGATGGGGACAAAATGAATCCCAGAAATGAGATCCTCTGTACGCCAAAAAGACACTTTGATCCCTTCACATACAGAGCATTCTCTCTCAAAATCTGGAACACAGTCCAAACATGTTTCACATGAGAGTCCCAGTCATTGGAAAAAAATCAAGATATCATCCAAATAAACAATCAGAAATTTATCCACAAAATCCCTGAAAATGTCATTCATGAAGGACTGGAAGACAGAAGGAGCATTAGTGAGCCCAAAGGGCATCATTAGGTACTCAAAATGCCCCTCTGGGGTATTAAATGCCATCTTCCATTCATCCCCTTGCTTAATGCGAATAAGGTTATATGCCCCCCTGAGGTCAAGCTTGGTAAACCAAGTAGCACTTTTCACCCTGGAAAACAGGTCAGAAATCAAGGGTAACGGATATTGATATTTCACAGTGATATTGTTCAAGAGACGATAATCAATACACGGCCTTAATGAACCATCCTTTTTGGCCACAAAGAAAAAACCGGATGGTCTGATATGACCCTTCTCCAATGACTCCTTGATATAAGACCGCATAGCGTCATGTTCAGGTACAGACAAGTTAAAAAGGCGACCTTTAGGGAACTTACTACCAGGCACTAATTCAATAGCGCAGTCACAGCTCCTATGGGGGGGCAAGGATGCAGATTAACTTTCGCTAAACACATCAGAAAAATCAGTCAAAAAGTCAGGAACATCCTGAGCCTGAGGGGAGGCAGAAAAAACAGGAGTGTTGGTATTAACACATTGGCAGCCCCAACTGGTTACAGACACAGATTTCCAATCCAAAACAGGATTATGAGACTGTAACCAAGGGAAACCCAGTACGATAATGTCATGCAGATTATACAGCACCAAAAATTTGCAACTCTCCTGATGATCAGGTTCAACCCTCATTATCACCTGAGTAGAGAACTGAGGTTTATTCTCAGCCAAAGGGGTTGAATCGATCCCCAGTAGGGGAATAGACTTCCGTAGGGTATCAAGGGAAACCCACAACGTTTAGCAAAATCAAAATCCATCAGGTTAATAGCTGCTCCCGAATCAACGAAAGCCTGAGCAGAAAATGTGGACAGGGAGCAAATCAGGGTAACAGTCAACAAAAATTTAGTCTGAACACTACCCAAGACAACTGAGCGTGCAAAACGTCTTCCCCGCTTAGGGCAGACTGAAATAGCATGAGAGGCATCACCACAGTAGAAACATAACCCATTGAGTTTTCGAAACTCATGACGCTGTGCCCCAGAAGCCACTCTATCACACTGCATGGGTTCAGAAGCTGGTTCACAAGGCAACACTATTCCATGCATACCTCTACACTCACGCAAACGTCTGTCAATTTGAATCGCTAATGACATAGAATCATTGAGACCAGTGGGGACAGGGAATCCCACCATAACATCCTTTACATTCTCTGACAGACCCTTCCGAAAAAGGGCTGCCAAAGCATCGTCATTCCATTTGGTCAGGACTGCCCACCTTCGGAATCTCTGACAGTATAACTCAGCGTCCTCAAGCCCCTGATTTAATGCCAACAAGGCTTTTTCAGCTTGATCAGTGACATTAGGCTCATCGTACAATAACCCCAGAGCCTGAAAAAATGCATCAACATTACTCAAAACAGGATCCCCAGGTGTCAGGGAAAAAGCCCAATCCTGAGGATCGCCGTGCAGGAGAGAGATGACAATTTGAACCTGCTGTGCTGCGTTCCCTGAGGACTTAGATTTCAAGGCAAAAAACAACTTACAGTTATTTTTGAAATTCAGAAATTTAGCTCGATCCCCCAAAAATAAATCTGGCATGGGGATCCTAGGTTCCACAACCGGCAACCTAGCAAGATAGGTAGCAATACTCCGAACTTCAGTGGCAAGCTGATCCACACGGCCAGACAACTGTGCAAACTCCATTGAGAGAAAAAAAAAATCCTCCTCAGCACCCAGAGATACAGAGGGAAAAACAAATATCTGACAACTCTGACAATCTTCTTTCTTTAACACTATTTTTCCCTTCTGTGAGTACCATACAAATATCAGTTTTTTGGCCGGTGATACTGTTATGATTTGGTAGCTGAGGAGAGCAAGCAAAAAAGGAAATACACCAGAGAGGTTGGAATCTATGGGATTGCAGTACCCTGACTAACCACCACAACTAAAGGCAGCCGTGGAGCGTACCTACGTTGGTCCTAGACGCCTCGTCACAGCCTGAGAAGCTAACTACACCTAAAGACAGAAAGAGGAAAACTATCTGCCCCGAAGCAGATCCCCAAAGAACATAGAAAGCCCCCAAACATGTAATGGCGGTTAGACAAGAGGAAATACAGTCACAGATAGAAAATAGTATGAGCAAACGCTGGGGCCCAAACTTCCTAAATAGAAAAGGATAGGAAGGACACTTACTGCAACCCCAAAAAACCCTGAAAAGTACCAACTCTACTAATTACAAAAACACCTGAGATCACACGACCTCTACCACCTAAATTAGTTCTCTGGTGTAACAAAAACTAAACAGCAGTCACTGAAAAAACTGGAAAAGGCAAATGAACAAACAACCGTGGCTGAACTAAACTGAGAGGAGCACAAGCCCCCGGAGGGGACCCGGCAGACCCCCACAGAAGTGCAGGACAAAAAGCAAGCACAAAAAACAAAAAGAAGAAAAATGTCTTATCTGTTAGCAGAAGATGCAGGCAAGAAACAGCAGGGTATAAAGTGAACAGGAATCAAAGATGAGACCAGAACAATTGATCACCGGCAACCCTGATGGGAGGGAACCTCCCTTATATAAGACCAGTCAGTAACACCTGATCGCCAATCTTCACAATCTTCATTGGATAGTTCAGTACTGTTTGTAACCACCAGAGGGAGCTTCTGCTCAGAATTCATTTCTAGCACATTCACAACAGACACCTTGACTCTCCTGCCTTACAAATACAGTGACTCTCCTGCCTCACAGTGACTCTCATGCCTCACAAATACAGTGACTCTTCTGCCTCAGATACAGTGACTCTTCTGCCTCACAGACACAGTGACTCTACTGCCTCATAGACACAGTGACTCTCCTGCCTCACAGACACACTGACTCTCCTGCCTCTGTGTAGCCCAGCTGCGCTTGGAGCCACATGTACCCAGGAGGATGCACAGAAGGTAAACTCACACTCACACCTGATATTCATTCACACCTTCACTATTCCCTGGAGCCACCAGAGGGAGCCCTTGAAGAGTATCTATATATATAAGGGTTGTGGAGAGACGGCAGTTAGTTGAGATTGTACCTCAGTTAGTGAGTTGTTGGTTTTACCTCAGACGTGCTGAGAGGGAGAGTTAGTTCAGAAAGCTGAAAGACTGTCTGTTACCCTGGAAAGTGGAAAGTAAGCTCTTGAAGTGTGCATAGATTAGTCTGACGGAAGGTCCTGATAGCTGCTTCAGACAGAGCCTTAGAAGGAAGAGAAGGAAAGGGAACAGCAGTGATTGAAAGACTAAAGACTACAACTTGAACTTAGTTTACTGTGTGGAGTCCAGTAATAGTGGAGGAAGATAGCCACTTTAGCCTGGTCAGAACTGAGTCAACTGAGTGTAGTTCAGTGAGCAAGCGTGCCGACGCTTAGAGAGCGGTGAAGAGAAAGGAGAATCAGCCATCTACTGCTAGTGTGCTTATGTTAAGGGTTAGAGTAGGACGAAAGGCGAGTGGAAGGAAGAAGAGAGTGACAGAGGTTGAAACAGCATTGATCGCTTACCTCTACTCTGAACAACCGGACACCGGGTCCGAGCTCGCTAGCATCTACACGACTAGTGGGAGAAACCGGAGTCCCTGTGGGACTTCAAGTCGCAGGGGCCCAGCAGTGCTGATACGTAACCAAGGTCAGGAAGACGGGGGTCCAGCAGGACGCTGCATACAGAGACACTGTTCTATCCACGAGAAGGCCTCACCACAAAGTCAGCCGGGCGTATATGAGAAGACAGAGTTAGAATTCGTTTTATACACGTCAGAAACTCACACACATACAGGAGTACGGAGGCCCTACACCTACTCAGTGGGATTACTGGATGTGCATCCTCCACCCTGCCAGCTTCCCGGGACGTGCCTGCAACTACCATCAGTAAAGGTACAGAAAGAGACTTTCGTGTGTGTGTCTGCCTTATTGCTCCTGCACCCCTACACCACCATTTACCCTGAGGGATCCAGTCTTGCCTGTGGAAGACTTAACACTTTGCTGCCCAGTAACAACCCCTCAGCGGATCTACCCTGCAGCGCTGGTCACCCTGACCAGGTACCACAGGTGGCGTCACGAACAAACTGTATATACTTTAATCCCCTGTAAATATCCCACATTTGAGGTGAGCACCAGGGCCACGGACCGAGCTGCGCTACCCGTGACATCCCCATTGAAGTGAACGGGTTCGGTGCCGAGTACCCACGGCCCAGGCGGGCGACTCATCCTTTCTGGCGTCACGAACAGGATCCGAAGCTCGCTAAAAGTGAGTCCTGTGTGCCTGAATAGACTGTTTTGGTGCAAAAGACTGTGTTGCTGTTTTTGTGATTTTTGGCGCCATTTGCTGCCATTTTGCCGCCATATTCGCGCCCTGAGGCGCTGGTGAAGAAGGAGGGCGTGTATTCGTGGGCGTACCCCCCCTGTGGCGCGAAAGTTATGGCCGCCCTATCCAAGTGCTTCTACAATGTCAGAGCATGCCCCACTGCAAGAGAGATCCGCCTCCTCTTCATCCTCAGTGCAAAGAGGAGAAAGTGAAAGTCCCGCCTCCACGGAAAAGACCAGAGCGTTCCGGATGGAAAGCACAGTCTGGCTTGGAGTGAGATGGCGGAAGGACAGGAGTCGCTGTGTGGGGGAATGGCGGTGCGCAGACCCCGTTCCCCTGAAGAAGTGTATCCTGTGCCCGAACCATCCCCAGGTCGGGAGGGCGAAGAAGCGATGTATCGTGTGGAGGAGGTGGATGCGGAGCTGCGGGATCTTGCCCGACACCGCGCAGAGATGGAGTCGATGGAGTGGAGCTGGCGTGTCCTGAAACTGCGGCTGCAGTGGGACCAGCTGCTCTCCCCCCTGGATGCGCAACTGCCACCCGCGCCACCACTGGAACCAGCGGCTAAGGAGGAACCGGAGGCTGGCCCTGGAAGAGCTGTACCTGACCCCGCCGAGGACGCGGCGGGAGGAGAGGAGGCCTTGCCCGGACCGGAATGCCAGCCAGGCCTGGAACCAGAGGCCGCAGCGGTAGCAGCGGAATGCAGTCCCCCGGTAGGGACGACGGAAGGAATCCTGCCTGATGCAATGGAGATTGATTGGGAGGAAATGGAGCTCCTGGACGACGTGGAGTACGCCGCCCAGAAGGAGAACGAGTGGAGACGCCGTAAATAGGAGCAGCGGCAGCAGCGGGAGCAGCGTGAGGAGCAGCGGCTTCGCCAGAGGTACCGGGAGCAGGATCTTGCCGATAAGGTGATCGTCCGGCGAGATAAAGGTACGCTCCGGGAACCGCGGTGCCAGGGGGCAATACGAGACTTCAAACTCCAGGGAGGCTGGGGTTTCATCCATGAGCCAGGCCTATACCAGGAGGTGTTTGTCAACCGGAGGGATGTGGAGTCTCACCTGCCTGAGGGGCACCCGGACAGGGATCTGTTAATAGGGGATGTAGTCTCCTACACGCGGCATTGGGGGCTTAAGGGGTGGTATGCCCTGAACGTCTCCAGGGTCAGTGCCCCAGTCCCGGAAGCAGGGAATGTGTCCCGTGTCTCTGTATCCCAGGCCCCAGCCACACCGGCGCCAGTCCGCGCACCTGCGTCATATTCTGAAACGCTGCAGAGCGCAGCGACTGCAAAAGAGTCCCCTACTGAGCCAAGCCTGTGCGACCTGCAGAGCCTAAGCTTAGGAGAGGCACCTGTCAGGCCTCCAGGCAGTCGCAGAATGAAAATAGAAATGAGAACTGTGGCTACCCAGACACCGGTAGCAGGACATGACTTTATGGTGATGCGATTCAGAACCCACAGTGTGCTTCCAGCCCCAGGTATGGAAGATGCTGCAATGTTCGCTGATGAAGACCAGTAGGACCCGGACAGGGTTTACTGTACTGTACAAAGTTGTCAGCAATGTTATGTTGAGAAGTTGCACTTTATTGTGAAAATGTTTGCATAGTGATGATGCATAGTGTACACCAGTTGGGTAATGTGTTTGTGATAATGTGTTTTGATAATGTCTATGATATGGACTGCGTGGCTGAGGACTTTGCCAGCCCAAAAACTTTTGATGTAAATAGTTGCCACTTGTGCCCCATCTTGGTTTTACGTAAACCGTACTACCTCTGAAGAAAAACCCGTGTGGTGTGGCCTAGAGTGAGGTCTGCAGAAGAGAAGTCCTGCAGCCCACCCAGGACCACCGTGGGAGGTTTTGAACGGGTCCTCCACAAGAATCTTGTGAATTTTGCACTTGAAAGTATTTTCTATTTTGCTAATTGTATTTATTGTAACGTTTGAAGTGTTCTCACCTCCCGCAAGGGACGAGTTATTGTTTATGTTGATGTTATATAAAAAATTTATTTCTTTTCAGCCCGGGAGTGCTGATGATAACTAGGGGGGGGATGTGTAGCCCAGCTGCGCTTGGAGCCACATGTACCCAGGAGGATGTACAGAAGGTAAACCCACACTCACACCTGATATTCATTCACACCTTCACTATTCCCTGGAGCCACCACAGGGAGCCCTTGAAGAGTATCTAAGGGTTGTGGAGAGACGGCAGTTAGTTGAGATTGTACCTCAGTTAGTGAGTTGTTGGTTTTACCTCAGACGTGCTGAGAGGGAGAGTTAGTTCAGAAAGCTGAAAGACTGTCTGTTACCCTGGAAAGTGGAAAGTAAGCTCTTGAAGTGTGCATAGATTAGTCTGACGGAAGGTCCTGATAGCTGCTTCAGACAGAGCCTTAGAAGGAAGAGAAGGAAAGGGAACAGCAGTGATTGAAAGACTAAAGACTACAGCTTGAACTTAGTTTACTGTGTGGAGTCCAGTAATAGTGGAGGAAGATAGCCACTTTAGCCTGGTCAGAACTGAGTCAACTGAGTGTAGTTCAGTGAGCAAGCGTGCCGACGCTTAGAGAGCGGTGAAGAGAAAGGAGAATCAGCCATCTACTGCTAGTGTGCTTATGTTAAGGGTTAGAGTAGGACAAAAGGCGAGTGGAAGGAAGAAGAGAGTGACAGAGGTTGAAACAGCATTGATCGCTTACCTCTACTCTGAACAACCGGACACCGGGTCCGAGCTTGGTAGCATCTACACGACTGGTGGGAGAAACCGGAGACCCTGTGGGACTTCAAGTCGCAGGGGCCCAGCAGTGCTGATACGTAACCAAGGTCAGGAAGACGGGGGTCCAGCAGGACGCTGCATACAGAGACACTGTTCTATCCACGAGAAGGCCTCACCACAAAGTCAGCCGGTCGTATATGAGAAGACAGAGTTAGACTTCGTTTTATACAGGTCAGAAACTCACACACATACAGGAGTACAGAGGCCCTACACCTACTCAGTGGGATTACTGGACGTGCATCCTCCACCCTGCCAGCATCCCAGGACGTGCCTGCAACTACCATCAGTAAAGGTACAGAAAGAGACTTTCGTGTGTGTGTCTGCCTTATTGCTCCTGCACCCCTACACCACCATTTACCCTGAGGGATCCAGTCTTGCCTGTGGAAGACTTAACACCTTGCTGCCCAGTAACAACCCCTCAGTGGATCTACCTTGCAGCGCTGGTCACCCTGACCAGGTACCACAGGTGGCATCACGAACAAACTGTATATACTTTAATCCCCTGTAAATATCCCACGTTTGAGGTGAGCCCCAGGGCCATGGACCGAGCTGCGCTACCCGTGACATCCCCATTGAAGTGAACGGGCTCGGTGCCGAGTACCCCACGGCCCTGGCGGGCGACTCACCTCACAGACACAGCGACTCTACTGCCTCACAGACACAGTGACTCTCCTGCCTTACAGGCACAGTGACTTTCCTGCCTCACAGACACCTTGACTCTCCTGCCTCACAAATACTGTGACTCTCCTGCCTCACAGTGACTCTCCTGTCTCACAAATACAGTGACTCTTCTGCCTCAGATACAGTGACTCTTCAGCCTCACAGACACAGTGACTCTCATGCCACACAGACACAGTGACTCTCCTGCCTCACAGTGACTCTCCTGCCTCACAAATTCAGTGACTCTTCTGCCTCAGATACAGTGACTCTCATGCCTCACAGACACAGTTACTCTCATGCCTCACAGACACAGTGACTCTCCTGCCTCACAAATACAGTGACTCTTCTGCCTCACAGATAAACTGACTTTTCTGCCTCACAGACACAGTGACTCTCATGCCTCACAGACACAGTGACTCTCCTGCTTCACAAACACAGGACTCTCCTGCCTCACAGACACCATAACTCTTTCACCTCAGACACAGGACTCTCCTGCCTGACAGATATAGTGACTCTCCTGCCTCACAGACAAAGCGACTCTCCTGCCTTACAGACACAGTGACTCTCATACCTCACAGAGACAGCGACTCTACTGCCTCACAGACACAGTAACTCTCATATCTCAGAGACACAGCGACTCTCCTGCCTCACAGACACAGTGACTCTACTGCCTCACAGACACAGTGACTTTCATACTTCACAGACACAGTGACTCTCCTGCCTCACAGACACAGTGACTCACCTGCCTCACAGACACAGTGACTCACTTGCCTCACAGACACAGTGACTCTCCTGCCTCACAGACACAGTGACTCATCTGCCTCACAGACACAGTGACTCACCTGCCTCACAGACACAGTGACTCTTCTGCCTCACAGACACAGTGACTCTTCTGCCTCACAGACACAGTCACTCTCTTGCCTCAGAGACACAGTGACTCTCCTGCCTCACAGACACAGTCACTCTCTTGCCTCACAGACACAGTGACTCTCCTGCTTCACAGGCACAGTCACTCTCTTGCCTCACACAGTGACTCTCCTGCCTCACAGGCACAGTCACTCTCCTGCCTCACAGACACAGTGACTCTCCTGCCTCACAGACACAGTGACTCTCCTGCCTCACAGGCACAGTCACTCTCCTGCCTCACAGACACAGTGACTCTCCCGCCTCACAGACACAGTGACTCTCCTGCCTCACAGGCACAGTCACTCTCTTGCCTCACACAGTGACTCTCCTGCCTCACAGGCACAGTCACTCTCCTGCCTCACAGACACAGTGACTCTCCTGCCTCACAGACACAGTGACTCTCCTGCCTCACAGGCACAGTCACTCTCCTGCCTCACACACACAGTGACTCTCCTGCCTCACAGACACAGTGACTCTCCTGCCTCACAGGCACAGTCACTCTCCTGCCTCACAGACACAGTGACTCTCCCGCCTCACAGACACAGTGACTCTCACTCTTGCTATCAATTACATTTTTATTACTCTCTTTTCCTCTTACACTACTCTTCAACACTGCAATACTGTCAAACAACATCTGTACAGTTTCTTCAATCTTTTCTGGATTTTTTCCCTGATCTCTGTTGCTGAGCTGTTAGATGTGATGTCCTCTCACTACAAAGTGGCTGCTGCACTCCTTGTATCTATTGTACTGTACGTGCATCTTCATTACTGTGTTTTAAAAGAATCTGCAACTGAAAAGAAACCAACTCACCAATCTCTTCAACCACAAACGTCTTAAATGCCAGTCCATTCTCCACACTGATAGTATAGGTGCCCAGTATGGGCTCATTGGTCAATTTATAACTCAGGTCTGCAATGCACTTTATGGTAGTCACATTCAACCACTGGAAGAGGCAATTACCTTGAGGATCCTTATGTGCAAGAATAGGAATGGATGAATAATAAGAATAATAATCTCTTTATTTATATAGCGCCAACATATTCCGCAACACTTTACAGTTTTGCACACATTATCATTGCAGTCCGCATTCAATGTGATTATAGATTATAGATATCCATAGTGTCCAGCAGAAACATCATCAGCCCATTTATTAGTGTCTACAGGACGGTGCTCAAACAAAAGTATCTTATATTGGGCCAATATCATTTCTATATAGCATCCAAAATAACCATTCATTACTAAAAATATATCATATACAATTGCTTAAGTAACGCCATATAATGCACAAGTAAATACCGACACATAGTGAGCATGTAAAAGTAATCTAGAGCTATATAATAAATAATAATGCTGCCCTGCTAGTAATGATAGCAGACTAAGCCCCTTTAGCAGAGACCCCCTTCTTTCTATATCATACAGAAGTATCATAACTCACCAATAGTTTCACGTTATAGTCCTGTAAGAGGCAAGAGAGGGAAATTAGTGTCCAGTCTAATAAATGGCCGCACGACAGTCGCACTCAGCAGTTCGCCTTCGCCGCAGAGCAGAGATGACGGTCCCTCCTGTCGGTGTGAGCAGCGGCTGGTGTCGCAGAACAGCGGGAAGTTCTCACTACGTCCCAACCTGAATAATATCAGTCTGAACGCCCAGCTATACTAATGTGCACAAAGATCAGAGAAGGAGGCAGGAGGGGAAGACAACACTTTACCGCTGCTATCATGACATCTTATAAGTTGTTGGTCACTTTCCCCAAAGTATATTCACACTACTGTAGAAGCTGGTGGTCACTTATTCCACAGCAAATGAATATAGCTGTAAAAGTTGCTGGTCACTTTCCCCGCTGTAGTTACAAACTACTGAATACATAGCTGGTCACTTTCTCTATTGCTGTTTGCACATAACTGTATGAGCTGTAGGTCACTTTCCCCATGGCACACTACTATATAATGTATTGGTCACTTTCCCCATGGCACACTACTATATAATGTATTGGTCACTTTCCCCATGGCACACTACTATATAATGTACTGGTCACTTTCCCCATGGCACACTACTATATAATGTACTGGTCACTTTCCCCATGGCACACTACTATATAATGTATTGGTCACTTTCCCCACGGCACACTACTAGATAATGTATTGGTCACTTTCCCCAGGCACACTACTATATAATGTATTGGTTACTTTCCCCATGGCACACTACTATATAATGTATTGGTCACTTTCCCCACGGCACACTACTAGATAATGTATTGGTCACTTTCCCCACGGCACACTACTATATAATGTATTGGTCACTTTCCCCATGGCACACTACTATATAATGTACTGGTCACTTTCCCCATGGCACACTACTATATAATGTATCGGTCACTTTCCCCATGGCACACTACTATATAATGTATTGGTCACTTTCCCCACGGCACACTACTAGATAATGTATTGGTCACTTTCCCACGGCACACTACTATATAATGTATTGGTTACTTTCCC